>APFE030759748.1:0-20920 GCA_000404065.3 Pinus taeda | reverse complement strand
CTTCTCAGAGATAAGCTACCATTGCCCTAGCTAGTTTATTTCCATTTATGTTTGTAAGCATATTTCAATATTTTACATTAATGAAATGAAGTATTATTTCCGTTGCATCTTTGTGTATATGGTTATCTCTATATTTTGTTGTGTTCTTGTTTAAATCCAGATCACAAGCACTAGTTCTGGCATTACCAAACTTGCAGAAACCCTTTGGAGTGGAGATAGATGTGAGTGGGTATGTTATGGGAGTGGTCTTGATGCAAGGAGGAAGGGATATATCCTACCATTTTGAAGCATTTCATGGGGAAGTTTTTCACTACCCTATATACAACAAGGAGCTCAATACCCTATTACAAGTTGTGAAGAAATGGAAGAACTATCAGATCGGAAAGGAGACAGTAATCCACACAAATCACCAACCACTATAGTACTTGCATGTTCAAAGTAAGCTACAATAGACCAAGCATTACAAGTGGATGGAGTTTCTAAAATAGTTTCATTGGTGATCAAGTACAAGAAGGGCATCACAAACAAGTTGGTCGAGATGCTCTCAAGGCCACCCACATCAAAGATAACAACTTTGGGGACTCTTATGCGCATGTATCCATTCACCCATGATGCATATAGATATGCATATTCAAAGGATGAGGACTTCAAGGAGGTGTTTTAGCAATTGCAGAGTCAGAGTCATGTGTTAGGTGAATGATTGCACTTGATTAGAGCGGCTCACACCTCTAAGGTTGTAGGGCACTTTGGTGTGAGGAAGACTGTGGCCAACTTGTAGAAGTATGTGTATTGGCCCAAGATGCAAGAACAAGTAGCTAGGTTTATAAGAAGATGCATGCTTTTTTGTACCAACAAGCCTAGCAATAGGAAACAGGGTCTATATGATCCCTTAAATGTACCAACTCGTCATTAGGAGACCATTTCCATGGACTTTGTGAGAGGTTTACTAACAATGAGGAAGAAAATGACCTCTTGTTCGTGGTAGTTTGTAGGTTCAGCAAGATGCGTGTTTTGATGCCTTGTAAAATGACCATTAGTTGGGAAGAAGCAACCATTTTTTTTTGGAGAAGTCTGGGTGCACTTTGTGATACCAAGAGCATTGTTTTAGACATGGACATAAGATTTATCAATGCATTTTGGACTATATTGTGGTGGAAGATGGACACAAAGTTGAAGATATTTATAGCATTCCATCCACATACAAATGGGCATGCATTAGTTAATAGGACTTTGGTGAAACTTCTGAGGGAATACAACCAGAAGCATCTGAATACCTAGGACAAGAGTATGTTATATATAGAACATTCTTACAATAGAGCAGTTCACAGTTCTACTAGAAAGTCCTCATTTGAAACTTTTTTTGGATATTTTTTGCCTTCACCTTTGGAGATTGCATATGTGCAGCAAGGAGGAGTGAGGGAATATCTTATAGAAGACACCTTGAGGGCTAAAAAAATTATAGAGAATATTAGGTAGATCCATATATAGGTACAAGAGACATTGTAGAAGTCAAAGGAGAAATATAAGGCCAGGCATGATCTGCATATAACAGAGAAAACATTTAAGGTGGGAGACAAAGTATGGCTATATTTGAACAAGGAAAGGCTACAAGGGTCTGGTAAGAAAATCAAGGCTCTACGCTATGGTCCCTTCGAGATACTAGAAAATGTGGGTGATAATGCCTATCGACTTAGTTTACCACCATGTACGAGCATTTACTCAATTTTGAATGTAGAGAATTTGAAACTCTATGAGCCTTCCATGCTATTTTAGGAAGAGGAACAGGTCCTACCTATTGTGGAGGATTTGGCACTAGATGCTCATGCATAGTTGATAGAAGATATTGTTTTGAAGACGAGGTCCAGAACTACAATAAAGAGCAGCAGGACCTTCAGAAGATTGGTTTGAAAGGACAACTTCCAGGCAAAGCTAAATGGTAAACTGGAGATAAGGTGGAGGAAACATTTCCTCACCTCATTCAGTAGAAGATTTTGGGGACCAAAAGCCTCCAAAAATGGGGAGGTATGATCCATATTGGATCATTATATTATTTTTCATCCATCTTGATGCTTTCATAGTGGAAAAAGTGTTGGAATCATCTCATAGTTACCTTTTTACCAGTGGGGCTCAGTTTGGCAAATTAGGGTCTGAAACCTTTTGGTAGTGTTTTTAAGCATAAAACGATTTTTTTTTGGGACAAAAATTTGTTTATTTGCACAAAACCTTATTTCTTATATTATACATATAGAGACCTTTCCAACAACACAAGAATCACATCAATGAGAGTCTATTTGTGAAAGTTATGCCACTTAGAAGTTAACCTTCTTGTTTTCACCACCATAATTCCATAGGATGCCACGTCATTCCCCATTATTTATGAAAAAGGGTCTAGCCACATGATTATGAGGAAGTATACTCTAGAAGAGTCTATATTGTAACTCTATTTAAGATTTGAGGTAGTCAAACCTAACTACTAGTAAGCTCTTGAGCTATGTTATAGCCAGACCACTATGAGGAAAATGGGTTCCATTCTTTCGAGTGCATTTGTTCCATAGCTGAGAGGGATAGGAGATAGAGCAAACAAAGAGGATTTGTGCACTTTAGTATCCCAAAAGCCACATGCCATACTTCTTTGTACTCGTAGACATTTTCTATTCAGAGAAAGGGAGTAGAGTGACCTCACCTTCTTGCTGGATTTTTCTCCCAAAAGGGCTTCCCAGGTCACATCTTGTGTCAAATGTGTGTGTGAGGTTTTATTTCATTGTTCTCTATTTTTTTCATATTTTTAATTCGCATGCATATGCTTACAATGATCTATATATCTATCAATCCAAAGAGAAAGAAAACTATGATAGCGTAGATTTTGGATTCTTTAAGTATAATTTTATCAGATCTATTGTGGCAAACTGTCCAGTGGAATATCCATGGCAGTTTATGGATTATGTCCTCTCTCTCCCCAATCTCTTATTACTCTTATATTTGGATTCTCATCACTACTATGGTGGCACTAGGCTCCATGTCAATGATCTACTTTCCATTATCCTAGTCTAAGTTAATTCTAAGCTAGATTATGATTCTTTTTCTTTGCACTCAACAAAAAATGATTATTTTGAGTTATATATATTAATTCCACTAGGAGTCTTGTGGAAGTCACACTACTTTATTTCCCTTCTTCAACTTCCCATTACCCTTCTTTTCCTATGGTTTGTAATAGTTACGTTGAGGTTGGATGTCCTTGATATATCCTTTGTTATGTGAATTAGGCCCACCTTTACCATGCTTCTATTGTAGTGAATTTGCATAATGAAACTCCAACTTTATCCTCTACTTAATTTTTTTCTCATTTATGATAATATTGGTAAGTGACTCTCAATGAGGAGATGTCCAAGAAATACATCTCCATTTGGATCTACTTTTGTATGCCATTTTGGTAATTCATAACCAACTTCTGCTTGAATTTTTTGATACCTAGATTTTGAGCACAAAATATGGAAGACATTGGTGTACTTCGGCATTGTTTGGTCTCTCTCTTAACATAGAGTTGTCCATCCTTGTATGGGCATCATAGTTCCAATAGTGTAGAATTCATACTTGAGGGCATCAAAAAAATCCACCTAAGTGGGTTCTACCCTAAATTTTGTATAATTATCTCCATCATATCTCTTCCACTAACTTTCCCACCAATATTTGACATTGGGAAAGCCCTTAAGGATTCCAAAGGTGATATTTTTGATGTATAAATTTTTTGAACAGAGTAATGATTGTCTAATGGATTAACCATTTCTATAATGCATCTACTCTATATTTCCTTCAAAGATAGGAATTTCAAAATTAACTTTTACCTTGAAGGGTGTCACTCCTCTAAATTGGTTGCTTGTTAAAGATGTCTCAACCATTATTAGTAGTTGTTGAAGGATCAAGGTGAAATTATATATTATCTCCTTCACTTGGTGCACAACAAATTTGTCAAGAAAAAAAATTAAGAGAACCTCCTACTCCATCATGTCTCATTCATCTACCTTGGAGGCTACCTGGTCTAGTAAGAGTGGTCTTCCCTAGGAAAAAAATAGTTTGAAATTAAACTCTCTATACTTTGACCTCATCAGGGACTGTTGATCTAGATTGTCATTGATGTCAATATGGAAATATTCTGGATACTAAAAAATGATGTGAAGTTAATCAGAGCATATCCACGAAGCAACAGAAGCAATAGACCCAAGAGGGAAAGTCGAGGAGGACAGATATCAAAAGTCATCAAAAGAGAAAGTCAGAGTAAGAGGAATAAGTTCATTGGAAGGAGCAAAGAGGAACACGAAACGGAAAAGGAAATAACTACGAAACAAAGAGTAACGTGCAGCAGAGGAGCATAAATAGTGTTAACAGGGGAGTTAACAATAATATCGAAGAAATAAGCGGAGGGAGAATTAAACCATGGAAACCCATTAAAATCCCCAACACAAGTAATAAAACACATCGGTGGCTTTATATCGGCGACTTTACCAGTGGTCTATTATGTGCCACTACCCAAAACCCCCGATGTGATACGTACTATGGACCTGAAGTAGGTTATAGTAACAACCCCATACAATATCGCATCCATCGCATAATCACAAGCCATAAAGGGATGTTCTATTCAAATCCGTCGATTTCAATATATATACAGACCCGCAGGACCATTACAATTCACCTTAAAGAAACATCGCAGCTACCTATCAGAATTGTCATATCGCAAAGTCTTAAAGGATATCACACTGTCGATTGCAATAAGGGCGTGGACCCTAGACCACCGATTGCGATAAACCCGACGAACCGATGATTGCGATGGAGTTGTGGACCTGACGGATCTATTGATGACTCTTTAATATTATATTGCATCTGCTTCATCGGCAGTATGAGTATCGACAATGTTACATTGGTAATATTAAAGGTTGTGATTGTAGGACCTTCGAATGTTGTGATTGCGATTGATGACGTGGATGTGGGACCTCATTAGGTACGGTCTCTCCTATGAAATTTTTCGTAAATAAAACAAGTTTACGAGTAATTGGATGAATATCCATAAGTCGGCCTCTCCTTCCAAATGGACATGTCTTTTGGGTATTGAGGGAACCTATATAAATATAAGTTATAAGGCCTCACCTCAAGCATCGATCTTAGGTATTAAAAATAGAAAAGAAGTAATAGTTCACAACTCGTGAACTCAAAGAAGCGGAAGGACAAGAGAAAAAGAATAAACAGAGGAAAGGAAGCCTAAGGTAAATCAAAAGAGAAATACACAAGATAATTAAGAGTTGAAGAACGAAGAAATCCGAGACTGACTGCACATAGGGTCATTCATATAGCTTGGACCTGTGATGAATTAATCTATGGAAGAAGTACAGACCGCAACCTGAAGAACAATTTTGTGAAGATATGTATGACCTTGAACCAGCGAAGTAAGATTTCATCAGTCATCATTTGAAGGGAGCAGTAGACAACATCGACGTTGAAGTATTTGTGAGTTTGTTCCATATAAGTAAGATACCATGACAGTCACTCTTGAAGCAGTGACCCCGACAATAAGAACAGAGGGTTGAAAAATAGAGAAATGTTTTTTTGCAGACATTGAAGCTTAGCGCAATCTATTAAAGATATTTTGTTAAAAAGCTTCAACAGATCTTGGAGACAGTATTGAAGATCATGATTGTTAATTTAGGGAATGTTCTATGCTAGAGCAATTTATTTAATTTCTTTTCCATATTAGCAATCACATCAGCATAAAGTAAAATGTAGATAGAACATAAATATAAATCACAGAAGACAAGCCAAGACAGGAGGACACAAGATGTGGTGCAAGCCAAGGACAAACCCCACAATGTGTAGGGAAACCCTTTTATCAAATCTTCTTTTATCTTCAAAGTTCAGCAGAGAGAGAGAGAGAGAGAGAGAGAGAGAGAGAGAGAGAGAGAGAGAGAGAGAGAGAGTACATTTACAACAGAAGTCAACACTTTGACTTGTCTAGATCTAAGCATAGATCATCTCCTATAACGATGAGATCAGATGAAGTTATTCTCCTTCAACTGATACCTATCATCGTGCTACATTTGGTCCTCTAGTTGCACCACTCCATACTGCACCATGTTGTTGGCCATTTCCATGATCTTATCCATCATAATGCTGCTCAAACTAATGAGCATCATCATCATGTTGCTGCCCTTGCTAATGTACCCATGCACATGATCTCATAGTGCTGCTCACCATGCTGTTGCCTCTGCCTTCTCGTTGCTTCATCATGCAACAATTTGCCTCTGTTGATATCAGCCTTAGCTTCTTGCTCATGCATCATGCTGCTCATACTACTGCCCATCATGCAGCTCATAATACCCTTCTGTTGCTTCATAATGGAGGTCATATACATATCAGCCTTAGCTGCTTGCTATGGCTTGCAGCCTAGCAAAGAAGCTAGGCTATATTACTTCCATATAGGGTTTTCTCAGGGATATGACAACATCCCATCTGTTGAACTAGACAGCATATTCCTTACATTTGTTGTCCTGACTGCACTCCATATATATATATAACGTCTATATGACTCCATGATGAACAACCTATTCCTTCTTACCTGTGAGCCTTTACTACCCAACATATCCATGACTGTAGCATATATATGACTACACAACTTATCCATGCCTACGTCCCATGTAAAAGACTACATTCCAATGACTGGGTTTACATGCATATATGTGACTACTTTCTAATATATATTGTGTGGCATTATATTACCTGCGTTCCAATATATATTGTCTTTCCATTATTTATGCCCAACGTACATATTCCTATGACCAGCGTTTCTATGCCCAGCGTATATATAGATCTGGACTGTAATATCAACGTGAAATCCATATGTAATATCTTCTGTTGATGCGTATGTATATGTTTCCACTACGCTGCCAGACCTGTGTGTCTTATTATATGAAAATGTTTCAATATATATATATATATATTGCATTATGATTGCGACTAGGTCTTCCAAGAACAACGTATTATATGAACGTATTTTTTAGCTGTGTCTCCATGTGCTGTTTATTTGTTTTGTGTATATTTCTCCTTGTGTTGCGGATTTGTGTTGTGTATATTAGTCCCTTTAGGGCTTCGTATAGAAGCTCCATTTCATTGCGTTGAAGTTTAGACTCTACAGTGTTGAAACTTCTTCCATTAGCTGCACTAATGCATCTCCATGATCAGCGTGATAGATCTTCATGACTGCGTTGGTAGGGCATCATCATGAGGCCAGCGTATTATTCTTGGTGTCTCCCTTCTTCTGCAAAAACCCAAGACGTGGAGAGAAGGAGATCACTCAAGAATTTTGTGTGTGAAATGACTTCAAGTCCTGGCCAATTTATACTAAAATGTAAGTGATGAATAGGCGTGACTATTGGGCTTCTAAGCCTACTCAAGATCTGGTCGGCTAGATAATAAAACCATAATCTAAATAAATTTATATCTCCATAAATACATATCGGAATCGGATGATCTTTGGATCAATCCTACACCTGTCGACGAGAGGGATCCAATAAAAATTTCAACTGCCATAAATAAGCTGACCCACATGGAGTTTGGCCTTAGTTGCCGATTTAACACTCCCTCTCAACTAGGGAGAGCTCCATCCGCTGATCCATAAGTCCAACTGTACTATTTTTGTCATCAGTGCCCTTCCCAGCTCTTCTCAGCTCTGCTCAACTTTGCTAGCTCTGCTAGCTCTGCTCTGCTCTGCTGGCTCTGCTAGCTTTTCTCTGCTGGCTCTATTAGCTCTGCTCAGCTCAACTCTACTGGTACAACTCCTACCACTGGTCCTAGACTAGTATCATTGATCCCAGATCAATGAAGGTCATCCTAGCGTAGGGAGTACGATAGATACAACGATGCATCCATTGGTACTACTATGGTCCCTAACTTCATTTCCCTGCTCATTGATCAGATGAGAGGGTGACTTACTCCATTGAGTCCCAGATTGCATTGGTAGGATGCCCTCGACAGGAAGAACTAATCAATCCTATCCTCATAGGAGAACACATCAATCCTACTACAATCGCCATGGAGAACAGATCAATCTAGGCCTCACAAGAGAAACACATCAATCTTGCTACAATCGCCAATGGAGAACACATCAATCCAGGCCCTCACAAGAAGAAACACATCAATCCTGCTACCAATCGCCATTGGAGAACCACATCAATCCTGCTACATCACCATGGAGAACACATCAATCCAGGCCTCACAGGAGAACTAATCATCCTACTACACAGGAGAGCGAATCATCATGTCCGCAAGAAAGCGAAATATCTTGTCCCACAAAGAGAGCAAATTCATCTTGTTCCAGTGCACACCACCAGGGGAGGGTGAGTCACCCTATGGTCATATGTTGCTCCAGTAAGAACCGCAAGCCCCCCAGAGCTCCCAGAGCTCAATGTATGCAACATGCAGGACCCTTTTACAATGGTCTCTCAATGACTCCAAGTCGTTCAGGAAAATCACAAATTTGATCTTTCCCCAGGGCTTTGACAAAGTGTATCGACATCATATTAATGTGATGGAGACTCCTTGCTCATCGACTTACCATATCATAGATAATGTAGTATCTAATGTCTATCCGCTGGAGCAATCGTCGAATATGGGATTCCTCAATAATCGAATCCCACCTCTGGTTGTTACAGAGAATCACAATGGTAGTTCATCATGTGTACAACTCACTGATGAGCTTCCCCAACCAGACAGCTTCATATGAGATCATACTCGTAGATATGTATCTGGTCTCAGTGGTGCTTATAACAACGGACTTTTGCTTTCTACTTAGAAGCAGAATACAAAGAGGAACATCATTAAGAAGTGCTCCAGTGATCCTTCACATTGCCTGCCCAATTAGCATTCAAATAATCATGCAGTTTCATATTTCCAGCAGTGTATCTCAATCCATGAGAGATTGCACCCTAAAGACATCTCAGAAGATTCTTGGCACAATCCAGTGAGGCTCATCCAAATATGAGCTCCCCGTGCTAACTACAAAACATATGTCTGGACGGAAGTTCACCAAGAACTTTCCCAAGTCTGGTCCAACATCACTACTGGATAACTTCCTCGAGGTAGTCACAGGCTTGCAGTTTATCATTTCACATCCAAAATCCAACTCCCTCTTACTTTTGCAAATGAGCGAGTCTGCAACTGTCAGAAATAGTTCATCTGCATAAGGTGCTGGTATGAGAGGTCTATCGTCCATAACCTTCAGATTATGGTTTGGATCGGTTTCACTCCTTAGTGAATCTCAACTTCACCAAACAGCTATTAGTCCTCTCATACTACGCCCGGGGTGTTTTTCTTCAAGACATAGAAGGCTTTCTTCCACCTATATACATGAGATTCTCGTTTATGAATCTCAACCTCCATGGGTTGTTTCAAACTGTTGGGTTCTGCTACATGAGGGGAATGGTCCCCTTGTAAGATTTTCTTTTGGTATATCTTAGACATGTACTTCCATGCTCTTTTTGAATTAAAGCTTCCTTGTCACCATTTGACCCACAGACCTTCGGTGCTATGTGTCAATGGACATGGTCCCTAGTGGACAACCTGTAACTTAATACAACCCTGAACTCAAAAGCATCTTTGAAAATTATATTTTCAAACACGTACCTTTCTATCGATGAATGCCACCTTAAAAACTTCGACTTCCATTCCTGGGGTTCCTTGCTTCCTTGAAGAGTCGGTCGTGTCCTTGACAAGCTACATCTCTGCCATTCAGACACTCCTTCACATAAGTGCCGAACTTGTAACCAAGACATCTGCCTTTCCTTCCACCCTTAGATCCGAACTTCCCAATGAAGTTATCTTTAGGTAGGCCAATAGAAGTTCTGTTGCGCCATTCTTATAATATGCTATGCTTCGACTTCACTCTATGTGAATTATGAGGAACCCATTGATCCTTCCGTCTTGTCCCAACTATCTTTGGTGATTGCTCTTTCACTCTTGCTTGGACATTGTCTTCACCTCAGCTTTGATTCCATGTTAATTTTTGGAATGTTTTATGCTAGGAAATTTATTTAATTTCTTTTCCATATTAGCAATCACATCAGCATAAAGTAAATTGTGGATAGAACATAAATATAAATCACAGAAGACAAGCCAAAACAAGAGGACACAAGATGTGGTGTGAGCTAGGGACAAACCCCACAATGTGTGGGGAAACCCTTTGATCAAATCTTCTTTTATCTTCAAAGTTCAACAGAGAAAGAGAGAGAGAGAGAGAGATAGTACATTTACGACAGAAGTCAACACTTTGACTTGTCTAGATCTAAGCATAGATCATCTCCTATAACGATGAGATTAGTTGAAGATATTCTGCTTCAACTGATACCTATCATCGTGCTGCATCTGGTCCTCTAGTTGCACCACTGCATACTACACCATGTTGCTGCTCATGTCCATGATCTTATCCATCACAATGCTGCTCAAACTAATGAGCATCATCATCATGTTGCTGCCCCTGCTAATGTACCCATGCACATGATCTCATAGTGCTACTCACCATGATGTTGCCTCTGCCTTCTCGTTGCTTCATCATGCAACAATTTTCCTCTATTGATATCAACCTTATTTGCTTGCTCATGCATCATGCTGCTCATACTACTGCCCATTATGCAGCTCATCATGCTGCTCATAATACTGCCCATTATGTAGCTCATCATGCTGCTCATAATACCCTTCTGTTGCTTCATAATGGAGGTCATATACATATCACCCTTAGCTGCTTGCTATGGCTTGTAGCCTAGCAAAGCAGCTAGGCTATATTATTTCCATATAGGGTTTGCTCAGGGATATGACAGCATCCCATATGTTGAACTGGACAGCATATTCCTTACTCTTGTTGTCCTGACTGCACTCCATATATATCTATATAATATATTATATATAATATATATATATATATATATATATATATATATATATACTGTATCTCTATATATATATATATATATATATATATATATATAATGTCTATATGACTCCATGATGAACAACATATTCCTTCTTACCTGTGAGCCTTGACTGCCAGCGTATCCATGACTACAACATATATATGACTGCACAGCTTATCCATGGCTACGGTCCATGTAGAAGACTGTGTTCCAATGACTGGGTTTACATGCATATATGTGACTGCTTTCTAATATATATTGTGTGGCATTATATTACCTACGTTCCAAGATATATTGTCTTTCCGTTATTTATGCCCAGCGCATATATTCCTATGACCAACATTTCTATGCCCAGCGTATATATATATATATCTAGACTATAATATCAACATGAAATCCATATGTAATATCTTTTTTTGATGCGTATGTATATGTTTCCACTACGCTGCCAGATATATGTCTTCATTACGCTGCCAGATATATGTCTCCAATACATTGCCAAAAATGCGTTTAGATCTTTTATTTATGTATATATATATGTCCATGTTGCACTACCAGACTTGCGTGTTAGGTCTTTGATGATGGGTATATATGTGTCCACGTTACGCTGCCAGACCTGCGTGTCTTATTATATGATAGTGTTTCAATATATATATATATATATTGCATTATGACTGCGACTAGGTCTTCCAAGAACAACGTATTATATGAATGTATTTATTAGCTGTGTCTCCATGTGTTGCGTATATTTCTCCTTGTGCTGCATACATTACTCCTTGTGCTGCAGATTTGTGTTGCATATATTAGTCCCTTTAGGGCTTCTTATAGAAGCTCCATTTCACTGCGTTGAGGGTTAGACTCTACAACGTTGAAACTTCTTCCATTAGCTATGCTTATGCATTTCCATGATCAGCGTGATAGATCTTCATGATTGCGTTGGTAGGGCATCATCATAAGGCCAACGTATTATTCTTGGTGTCTCCCTCCTTCTCTAAAAAACCAAGACATGGAGAGGAGGAGATCACTTAAGAATTTTGTGTGCGAGATGACCTCAAGTCCTGGCCAATTTATACTAAAACGTAAGTGATGAATAGGCGTGACTATTGGGCTTCTGAGCTTACTCAAGAGCTGGTCGGCTAGATAATAAACCATAATCTAAATAAATTCATATCTCCATAAATACATATCGGAATCGGATGATCTTCGGATCAATCCTACACCTATCGACGAGAGGGATCCAATAAAAATATCAGCTGCCATAAATAAGCTAACCCACATGGAGTTTGGCCCTAGTTTCCAATTTAACAATGATGCATTGTTAGGTAACTTTGCAGACTCTGTTTGGGCAATATGAAGAGTTGTGAAGACTCCTTCATATGAAGAAAGATTGTCATTGATGTAATAGTGAAGTTGTAGATTTACAGAACATAGTGAAGAAGATTTTGAGAGCAGTGTAATACAATCAAAACATTCCTTGACAAGATAAGGTTGGAGCCCTTAAGGTTTTTTCCTTAGAATTGGAAGGATTGGTGTCCTTGGAGTTGGTGCTCCTAAATCCAAGGTTGGTGCCTTGACAAGATAGGGTCAAAGCCCTTGGGGTTGGTGCCTCAGAATTGGAAGGATTGGTGTCCTTAGAGTTGGTGCTCCTAAATCCATGGTTGGCGCCTTGACAAGATAGGGTCGAAGCCTTAGAGGTTGGAGCCTCACAAAAGACCAAGTTCGTGCTTGGCAACAAGTTGGAGCCTGGGAATTGAAGATCGGTGTCTTCATCAAGGGTTGGAGCCCTATATATATTGTAAAGATTATATTAATAAAAGCATTTATTCCTATTGTTCATTTTGTGTTCTAGATATAATTGATTTAACTAGTAAAAATAACAATTGAAAAGGAATATTGATTCACCCCCCTAGTATTTCCAACAATTGGTATCAGAGCCAGCACCTTCACTCAAATCCTAACAACTTGAAGGTTGATCAATTAGAACACAAATGGCAAAGCCAAGGAAGAAAGTCTCCAATCCTCCTAAATACGTGTCTCCTTTGACCACCGAAGTTGAAATCAATTAATTTTTGAAGGCTCCATTTTTCAATGGAAACTTTGATATATGGGAAGCAAGAATGAGGAATTTCTTAAAGAATCAAGGCATTGAAGTCTAGAAATCAGTGATTACTGATAGCATGATGAATGGAGAATACAAGGAGTACAATGCAAAAGCAATGAAGGCAATCTTGAATGGGTTACCTAATTATATGAATGCCAATTTTGAGAATTGTTCATCAGCGAAAGGCATATGGGATAGACTTCATGATCTTCACTCTAATGGAGCATTGACCATGACCACTTATTAAGAAGATGATGGAAAGAAAGAAAGAATTCTAGAACCCATCATGGAAGCTGCAAATAAGAATGATGAAATCAAGGACAAAGAAGATCTAGAAGATGAAGAGAATGAAAAAGATTTCGAAGAAGATCTCCTCACTAAACTTATGGCTGCCATGGAAGAAATTATCAATTTGAAAAGGGAAAATGAAGAACTTAAGAAGAAAGAACTAGTTGATGACCAAGACCAAACAAGGAAGGAAATTGACCTTGTCAAGCTTCAAGTGCAAGAAAGAGATGAAGATCTTGCCAAGCTTAAGGAGGAATTTCATCAAAAAAAAAAGAAAGCATCATGAAGAAGTCATATCCACGAAAAATCAATTGGATAAGGCAAAGAAATAGGAAGATACATTGTCAAGCCACCTTGAACACGGGCATAAAATCTTGAACAAACTTGAAGCAGATATTTGTCAATACAAGGAAGAGGTCTCCTCTCTTAAATATCAACTAGAAGAAGCAAGAAAGCTAGGACGAGGAGCAAAGAAGGCAATGGAAGCATTGATAAACATAGAAGGACAGGTTGATGAAGTAGAAAAGGAAAGAAACACCATGATATGCCAACTAAAAGCAAAGGACAAAGAGATATTCAAACTAAAATCCAACCTCAACCTTCTCAAGGTCGAAACATGTAAAGATACAAGGATCAAGGAAGAAATGGAGAGCAGTCTAGCAAAAGAAAATGGAGAAATCTTCAAAATGATGTCAGATATCATCTCCCTTAAAATAGAAGAAAATGAAGCAACTTGTATCAAGGAAGAGATTAAGAAACAACTTGCTAAGAAGAATAATGATTGCGAAAGATTGAAAGAAGAGATTGTCTCCCTCAGGAAAATGGTTGAAGGGATGGACAAATTTTTGAAGAGCTCTCAAGCCTTGGATGACATGCTTAGCCATCAAATAACCCCATTTGATAAATCAGGTCTTAGCTATGAAGGTGAATCCTCAAGCAATAATGATAATGTTTCAAAGAACAAGGATGAGCAAGCCAAAAAGAAATGTTGAGGCTCCTAGTTCCAGCAAAGGAAAGGATAAGAGTCAAGGCAACAATGAAGGAAATACCATTCCAAGAAGAAATACAGATAGTGTGAAGGATGTAAGAAGCAATGAATATCATCAAAGGACCTTAAGGCAAAAAGACTTCAGAAGTACATCAAGGAAATCTCCATCTCCCAGGTACCAAAATTTATTTCTTGGTTATTGTTATGCTTGTACAAACTTTGGACACATGGAAAAAGATAATGGGCATATCACAAAGATAAATATTATGGTCCCCGACAATCTCGAAGAAGCAATTTTGCTAGAAATCATGAATTCTTATTCATGAACAACATAGAATGCTTCAAGTGTCATAACATTGGTCATATGGCACATGATTGTAACTTGACTTAGGTTCTTACACAAGCTAGAACCATGCCAGAGAAGAAAGTTACACAAGTATGGAGAAGAAAGCAAATACAATCTGAAAATCTCCTGAACTCTCCAACCAACAACACATGTTGTTGATTTAATGAAGATATCCTTGATATTCCGAGGGTTTGATGATGGGATTCTGCCAAAAGGAGACCATGCATACAGTTGGCGGGGGGAGGGGGGGCTTATGATGATTAGGCATTCTTGCATAAGTTATTCATGAATGGATCCTTATGAAATCCTTGATGAGCTATATTGATAATCATTCTTTGATAAGATCATTTCTCAGGAGCACTCCATTGAAAAACATGATCTCCTAACTATCCAATGGACTGTTGTTGAACATGTTTTCCAGTTGATAACTAAGTAGAATTGGAGCAGTAGAGAAGGCTATCTAATGCTAATAAGGAAAATAACTATGTTGTTTTTATTAGAGAAGTTAAATATCTCGACTCAGGGATTTGATGTGAGAACAGGTAAATTATGGACACAAATAGAGGAAACCTTCAAACACACAGATACATCTGGGAATGGATCTTGAAGCAAGAGCAGCAGGAATCATCTAACAAAACTGAAGCATTGCAAAAAGTTGCCAATCAGTAAAAATAATTTAAAAGACAGTCATTGATTAGATATCAAAATCTTCTAGTGGAGATAACTTGCAGAGACTTTTACAAGAACACAGGGAAAATATGGCTCATCAAAAGGACTATAGAAAGGAGAATGTTGTGTAGTCGGATATAGCTCAGTGACTTAAGGAGAAGCACAGAGATATAAAGGAACTCAGATCTGAAGAAAGATAATGAGAAAGGCAATTTCAGAGACATTTTCTCTTGATTCAGACTATGAAGACCGCTTAATTCTGACTATGGAGACAACAGATACAGATTGCATAAGCATAAAACCTTGGACTTGGACATTTGATGTATGGCTATTTGGAGTCTATTTGTAAGCATTGAAGTGGAGCATCGTTAAGGTTGATACTTGAAAAATCTTGAGAGAGTTCTTACTTTTGGAGTAGCATTCAAAACCATGTTGAAGTAGGGATCATTGTATAAACTTGAGCACTATTAAAAGAAAGCTTTAAAGATTTGTTTGGGACATTCTTGGAGCACCATTGTTGAAGCCATGATAAAGTAGAAATCCTTCTATCTTGGAAAGAAGAGCAGCTAGACAGGAGGAACAGTTCGATAGGGGGAGCCCTTGTCCATTCCTTTGCCATTGATGTCAAAAGGAGAGAGAAGAAGAATATTGTCATCAATGATAAAGGAGGAGATTGTTGATCTAGATTGTCATTGATGTCAATATGGAAATATTCTCGATACTAAATAATGATGTGAAACCAAGCAGAGCAGATCCGTAAAGCAATAGGAGTAGTAGATCCAACAGGGAAAGCTGAGGAGGAAAGATATTGTAAGTCATGAAAAGAGAAAGCCAAAGAGTAAGAGGAAGAAGTTCATCGGAAGGAGAAAAGAGGAACACGTAGCGGAAAAGGAAATAACTAAGAAACAAAGAGTAACATGCAACAGAGGAGCATAAACAATGTTAATGGAGGAGTTAACAATAATATCGAAGAAATAATCGGACAGAGTGTTAAACCATGGACACCCATTAAAATTCTCAACACATGTAATAAAACACATCAGCGGCTTTATATTGGAGACTTTACCAACGGTCTATTATGTGCCAATACCCAAAACCCCCGATGTGATATATACTGCAAACCTGAAACAAGTTATGGTAACAGCCCCATACAATGTCACATCCGTCGCATAATCACAAGCCATAAAGGCATGTTTTGTTCAAATTCGTTGATTGCGATATATATATGGACCTACGGGACCATTACAATTCACCTTAAAGAAACATCGCATCCACCTATCAAAATTGTCATATCGCAAAGTCTTAAAAGATGTCACACCGCCGATTGCGATAAGGGCGTGGACCTCGGACCGCTGATTGTGATAAACTCATCGGACCACCAATTGCAATGGATGTGTGGACTTGATAGATCTATTGACGATTGTTTAATATTATATCGCATCTGCTTCATCGGTAGTATGAGTATCGATAATGTTACATCGATAATATTAAAGGTTTCAATTGCGGGACCTCCGAAATTTGCGATTGCGATTGTTGACGTGGATGTGGGACCTCATTGGGTACGGTCTCTTCTATGAAATTTTCCATAAATAAAACAAGTTTATGAATAATTGGATGAATATCCATAAGTCAGCCTCTCCTTCCAAATGGACGTGGCTTTTGGGTATTGGGGAAACTCGTATAAATACAAGTTATAAGGCCTCACCTCAAGCATTGATCTCAAGTATTAAAAATAGAAAATAAGTAATAGTTCACAACTCGTGAATGCAAAGAAGTGGAAGGACAAGAGAAAAAGAATAAACAAAGGAAAGGAAGTTGAAGGTCGATCAAAAGAGAAATATACAAGAGCATTAAGAGTTGAAGAACGAAGAAGGCCGAGACCGACTGTGCATATGGTCGTTCATACAACTCGGACTTGTGATGAATTAATATATGGAAGAATTATAGACCGCAACTTGAAGAACAGTTTGTGAATATCTATATGATCTCGAATGAACAAAGTAAGATTTCATCAGACATTGTTTGAAGGGAGCAATAGACAACACCAACGTTGAAGTATTTGTGAGTTTGTTCCTTAGAAGTAAGATATCGCGACAGTCACTCCTGAAGCAGTTACTCTTGAAGCAGTGACCTCAATAATAAGAACAGAGGGTTGAAAAACAAAGAATTGTTTTTGCACAGACATTGAGGCTTAGCGCAGTCTATTAAAGATATCTTGTTGAAAAGCTTTAGCAGATCTTGGAGACAGTGTTTAAGATCATGATGCAATGTTAGGTAACTTTGCAGACTCTGTTTAGGCAATATGAAGAGTTGTGAAGACTCATTCATATGAAGACAAATTGTCATTGATGTGACAATGAAGTTGTAGATTGACAGAACATAGTGAAGAAGATTTTGAGAGCAGTGTAATACAATCAAAACATTGCTTGACAAGATAGGGTTGGAGCCCTTGGGTTTGGTGCCTCAGAATTGGAAGGATTGGTTCTCCTAAATTCAAGGTTGGTGCCTTGAAAAGATAGGGTCAGAGCCCTAGAGGTTGGAGCCTCACAAAAGACGAATTTGGTGCTTGGCAACAAGTTGGAGCTTGGGAATTGAAGATAGGTATCTTCATCAATGGTTGGATCCCTATATATATTGTAACTAATTTACTATAAAGATTATATTAATTAAAAATTTTTATTCTCTATTTTTTCATTTGTGTTCTATTAATTATAATTGAATTTTAACTGGTAAAAATAACAATTGAAAACGAATATTGATTCATCCCCTCCCCCTCTCTTAGTGTTTCCAACAGGGACATGCACTAAGAAATATTAAATAAAGGTTGATCTAATTACCACTAATCTAGATTATTAGAGAACAAAATGAAAGGAATGAATATGAATGAAACAAACACAGAAAACAAAAATAATAATAATAGTATATATAATATATATATATATATATATATATATATATATATATATATATATATATTATATATTCAAAATCAAAGATCATAGTAATATAGAATGAGAACTAATTTCTATTGATAAATCAAGCAGTAAAAGATTATGAAATGCAAAGTAATACAAACTAGCTAGAATGGTGGTAGCATATCTCTTAAGAGAGAGTTGTTGGCTATGATCATTGATAAGCTAATCATTACAATAAGCCTAAATAATTTTAACTTAAATTACTGAACCCTAAGAGGCAAAACCACTAAAGATCCAAAACCCTAACCCTATGAGATGAAGTGGTAAAAATGAATGCAAGCCCCAATGACTTTGGTTGATATGCAAACTTCCCTAGGTTGCAACTTCCATATACAAGATCCATTTGGGGTGCACAATAGCCCACTGGAAATATCTTGATAAGAAGAATGATTTTGTTAATGATTGGCCATGCGATGACAACCTTGATTTGTTCTAGGGACAAAAAAATCGTTGTTTAGGCCCTGAAAAGTACATCTAATGTTTAGGACCTAAAAATTTGTAAAAAATGCCAAAAGGGAGGACCATTGATTATGAATAGGTCAAAGAAATGGTTAACTACCAACATCCACCTAACTACCAACATCCACCTAAATCAAACATACAATAATTGAAAAAAATAAACTCAATAATATTTTTTGTAAATTATTCATAATTTATAATGTTGTAAACTAAATAATATTAATTAATAAAAATAAATTTTTATTATATAATGACTATAGCCAAATTATTAATTAATTTAGATAAATATAAATTATCAATATTTATATTTCTTAAAATAAACCATTTAATTTAGATGCATATTTTGTGAAATAGTGAATATAATGAATTATGGCAAAAATTTGTCATAATCCTTTTATGAGAAGTATATTTTACTTATTATTAAATCAATGTTACACACTCAAATTTAATTTAAAGCAAAAAAAAATGATTATATAAAGAAATATGGAATTTATGAGTGTTATACATCATCAAAATTATAGTAATCTTGGAAAGCTTTTCTTAATATTTGGTATAGAAGATTATAAAGACAGTGAAGCAATTCTTTCATTTTTAAAGATTTTGCAAACCAACTATAGTCTCAACAAACATTAATCATCATGATCATAATTTACCACCACCACATTATATATATATCTATATCTATATATATATATATATATATAATTGATGAATTAGTACCAATAAATTTTAATAAAAATATTATTTTCAAGGGGTGGCGGGGGCGAGGGGGGTTATCCTTTTCCTTGTTGAACAAACAAAAATTCAATATGCTTGGGGCTTGGGAATAGCATCCAATAACAAAATAAAATTTACATCCCTTTGAAGGGCTTGGAGAGAGCAATTGAAAGGAAAATCTTCAAATTTTTAACCTTTGGAGACTCAATGATTGTGATACTCCAAGTTGATAAAGTTTAAGGCTCGCAAAATCAAGACCACCCTTCTATTTTTCAAAGAATATCATTGCAAATAATGAGATTCAAACAAATTCATTTTTTTCATATATATAAAAACTTAAATGAACAAGTTGACTCCTTGGCAATCAGAGGCTCCACTATGGCACCAAAGGTCTTAGAGGAAGATCATCGAATAACGAATATTCCTCTACCCTAAATTATTTGGAAATATAAATCTTACAAAACATGTATACATCCGCCATGAACCTCTGCTCTGTGCGTGGCCCTCTGCCATGAACCTCTGCTCTGCGCGTGGCCTCCGCCAATGAACCTCGGGTCGGCGCAAATGACCTGACGACAACTCTTAATGTTTTATGCCCCCCACCACAGAATGTCATGTGTCAAATTAAATTCCTGGCATGCGAAGCTAGAATATGTTTTTAGTGCAGCCACGTCTCATGGATCCGAAGCAGCTACATTTCTCCATCTTTTCCATAGCTTGAAAATTTTCCACGCGTCAAGAACAATCGGGATATGGGTCTGGAATGGAATGTCCTTCCTAATATTTGTTAAAATGATTTTTTCTAGGTCATGCGTTTCTTTTTTGGCCTCCCTCCTTTGGAGGGAAGCATTTCTCCTCCCTGGAACAGTCCATTACTAGCATCCTCATGCAGGGATCCTTGACTGAGATTTTTCTTGTTTTATCTCTGTTTTTCATAAGCAGTGAGTTTATTATGAGTTAGTGGAAGTATACTAAGAGTTTGTCAGACATTTTCCTGTCTTTAATCTCTGATATTTCTCCAGTAGTCGTGAGACTGTTTATTTTCTGTGACTGTGGGTGGATTTCAAGAGTTTGGTCTATGCACTCTGTTCTAGAGGCTACGGTGGTTCTGGTGATTTACTTTCCTGAGGGCTTCGCACGGGGTTATGAGGTAAGTAGGCCTGGACCTAGATTTATTTGATTTCAGTGCTCCTTATATTTTAAAGCTTAAAGGATGTTTTGATATCAGTTTTCTTCCTGTTTCTAGTTATAACATGAAAAACAAGGCATGTCTATAATGTGGATTGATTTGTTTATTGAAGGAGTTAATGTTAGGCCCCTATACTACTAGTGTAACCCCTTATTATTATTAATACAACCCTCTTATTATATTGATGTACCCATGTAGTGCCCATATTGTTACTATTGTGCCCCATAGAAGCCCACTATTGT
>APFE030759744.1:0-16814 GCA_000404065.3 Pinus taeda | reverse complement strand
TTTCAATCTACTATCTACATCTAACTGTACAAGAGAGGATTCGTTAAACTTTACATCTCTGTTGATGATGATTTTGCGGGTAGTAGGATCCCACAATCTATATCCCTTTGTTCCAACACCATACCCAACAAAGATATACCTTTTAGACTTTGGATCTAATTTAGTACGCTGATGTTTAGGCACTAGATCATATGCATCACAACCAAACACTCTGAGTTTAGAATAGTCACAAGGGTGTCCTTTCTATACCTCTTGCGGAATCTTGCAGCCTATCGTCGTCGATGGAGATCAATTTATCACATAACAAGCTGTTGCCACCGCTTCTTTCCACAACTCCTTTTGCAACCCAGCGTTACTCAGCATACTCCTTGCTCTCTCTAGAAGAGTCCTATTCATGCGTTCAGCAACTCCATTTTGTTGAGGAGTATAAACCGTGGTCCTATGTCTCTCGATCCCTACATCCTTGCAATAGCTGTCAAACTCCTTGGAAGTAAACTCACCACCATTGTCAGTTCTTAAACACTTTATTGTTCTACCAGTGTTGTTTTCTACCAATGCTCTAAACTGCTTGAAAACTGAAAAAAAATCAGACTTCCTTTTCAACATGTAGACCCACACTTTCCTAGAAAAGTCATCAATAAACGATACAAAATATGCCGAGCCACCATATGAGGTTGTAGGGGCTAGACCCCAGACATCTGAATGGATATAATTAAGTATTCCTTTACTAGTATGTTTGCATGTTTTAAACTTTTGTTTACTTTGTTTTCCAAACAGACAATGCTTACAGAAATCTAACTTTCCAGACTTTAGATTTGGAAGTAACTTGCGATCAGCCAAAAATTTTAACCCTCTTTCACTCATATGCCCCAATCTTTGATGCCATAAGTGAATGGAACTACTGTCATGTTCAGACACCGTAGACACATAATCTGACCCTGTACCTCCTTCTAACTGAAATAGATTTCCTACCTTCTTAGATTTCATAACTAGTAAAATACCTTTGTAAATTTTCATTACTCCACCTTGAATTACAGTCTTATATCCATTTGAATCAAGTGCTCCTAATGAAATCAAATTTTTTCTTAAATCTGGTACATGCCTCACATAAGTTAACATTTTAGTTGTCCCATCCAACATTTGCAGTTGTATACTCCCAATCCCCACAATATTACATGTTACATCATTAACCATGTACACAACTCGATCATTAATTGATTTATATGTCTTAAACCATTCTTTATGGATACACGTGGTTTGATGCACTCGAATCTAACAACCAATGTTGATCATGATTTGACACATTAACTGATAATACTTCATCACTCATACCTGAACCAGATGTCGAACCTGTATATGTCGTATTTGCCTTCTTCTTCTTTGTCAAAGAATCTACTTTAGAATTTTGTTGCTGTCGCTTCCAGCAATCCTTCTTTAAATGCCCTGATTTGCCACAAAACCAACACTTTAGCTTACTCTTCTTCCCTTTCGACTTTGAATGTGAGTCGCTCGGCCTACTGGAGCATCTTTCTTTCGAACGACCTCTAACCATCATAGCTTCTGATGTAGAGGTTTCTGAATGCGACCTTCTCCTTGTTTCTTCCGATAATAAGGATGCAACTACATCCTCAAACTTAATAGTTTCTGATGAAATAAGACTTATAGAAGTAACAAAATGATCCCATGACTCGGGCAACGAGCACAATAAAGTAATAGCTTTATCTTCGGATTGAATTTTTACTTCTATACTTTGTAATTGCACCAAAAGAGTATTAAAAGCATTTAAATGATCAACAATCAATGTACCTTCCTTCATTCGCAAATTGTACAATTGTCGCTTCAGGCGAATCCTATTGGTTAGGGATTTGGTCATGTATAGTTTCTCCAGTTCCATCCACAAACCAGCAGCTGTTGTCTCCGACATGATATTAAACAGGACATCATCAGCGAGACACAGTCGAATAGCACTTATTGCTCTTTCATCTATCTCGGCCCACTCATTATCTATGATGTTGTAAGGCTGTTTGGATTTGCCCAAAAACGCCTTTGCCACACCATGTCGGACAAGGAAATAGTACATCTTCACCTTCTAGATCTCGAAATTACTTTTGCCATTAAACTTCTCGATTTCAAAATGGGCACTCTGAGTTTTCTCCATCTTGTATTAACCAAAAAACACAGTAATCTCAAAAACCAACTATTAAAGACCAGAAATTAAAAAAAACAGTGTATATCTTAATTTTAAGCAACACTCCAAATTCGTGCTCCAACTAAACAATTTCCAGATTTATCTCTGATCTTTAAATAACAGAAGTTAATCTCAAAAAAAATGCCTATGCCGTATAGTACACTGGCTTTGCTTTCAAAAAACAAACAATTTTCATTTATTGTGCAAATTCTGCAACAATGCCAAAATAAAAAACTCAGAACAAAAAAACAATATTCGATGATGCATTCTCATCACGCATTCTCATTTTCCCACACATCACAAAGCTAAAGCCAACGTTAACGTCCTTATTGCGTTTAACGAAATCACTATTTTACCAATTCTGCAATTTGTGGTAGTCCCTTCCAAACAGTGATGGCGTGGATTTCCAAATTCTTGTGAATTAACTTAGGGCCCTGAGATACATATTGAAAAATATTGCAAGGATTAAAAACTTACCTCGCTTCGCGAATTTATGATGTATCGAATTTATGATGAAATTCAAAATTGCGCTGGCTGTATGCGGAGAAATTTCAAAACTGCGCTAGCTGTATGCATTTTGAAAGGAGGGACAATACATTCATTCAGCCCCTCTTTCCCTTTCAGTTTCAGTTTTCAATTAGGAAGAGTGCAATGGAGTTGGAATATAGTGCTTGCATGCTGTCCTCAATAGAAGAGTCCAAGCTGGAGAATGACACTGTTGAATCACTCCACGCATCAGTATGCACCAGCAACTCTACACATCAACAACTCTGCGCACCAGTCACATATATGCACTCTAGGACTGCTACACGGCAACCTCCTTCCGCTGCCTCATTCAACGCACCAGCAGCAGCAGCGTAAACACACGATCCACCTCCACGCAGGTAATACCAGCTCCACGCAGTGAGACAACAGTGCGCACCACTCCACACAGCAGTAACACACAAGACCAACAGAGCTCAAAGTTCGTAGACACGTGATCCACCATTGTTAACACGCAGGGTATATACGCTCCTCCTCTGCGCCAAGCCTCCAACATGCTCTGATACCATTTGTTAGAGGCAAGGTGTGCAGCAACTAAACAAATATATACACAACAATTAAATCATGCATAGAAGACACAGAAAATTAACGTGGTTCACCCAACCAATCTGGGCTACATCCACCAAACATAGGCATCGGCAATCTTTATTAATCAAACAGGAGATTACAAAATTAATCAAGTTCCTCACAAACTCTCTCACCCAAAACAATCTGTATGGATACCTGTTTTATAGCTAGGAGAATCTAACTGCCTCATAAATCCTCCCACAACAAATATAGGATGCATTAACTCTCTCCCAACAACCTGGAGCTAATCTAGCAACAAATTCCTATTATTGTCACACACTAAGGTTTTTGCCTATTTTAATGAAACTGAAAATCTAAACACAACACTTTGCCTATCTCTGAATTTGATTCATGTATTAGATTTATTGCAGATTTATTATGCTCGACTAATAATTAGGGATGTCTTGCAAGATCCCTGCCATCGTTGTGACCGTTTAGCAGGAAAATCCTATGCCATGTCAAGTACAATGCCTCGACACCACAGAAATATCTCCTCAGAACGTTATAGTTGAAAATTCTACATGGCTCTTCGACCCTATGGCGTTATATTATTTAAAAAATAACATTATTTAAAAAAAATAACTATAAAATAAAACAACTTTGTTGACACTTGACCTTCTTACTCTCAATTTCTGCCTTTCCCAGACTACATTATAGGATGCCACTTAATTTATGTAATACCATTCCGGCTTCAGACTATATGAATGGCTTATGCTCTGAATAGGAATAAAATATTATTCTTATTTTTTTGCTTGCCAAGCATCATATTGTTTTAGTTTTCTTTTTTTTTTAATAAAATAAGCCGTAAATTGCAATCACTTATGTTTCACTAAAATCTTCCCCAACCTCCGATCATCCAACCTCACCGTGATTTTCGCATAAAACTAACTTTATTAAGAAAAATAACATAAGGTCCAACGAGATATCATTTTCTTCATGTTAAATGACACTTCTAGAGATTCTCGAATTCACATTACACCTTGAATTGAATGTTAAAACTTAAATGTTAAATTATAAAAGTTTAATGTTAAATAACAAATGTCAAATGTTAAATTACACCTTGAATCAAATTCTCTCAGACCTTGGTGTAGAGTTCTCGGGATTCTTGAATTGCCATTAATTGTTTATTTTGTCCAGTTGATCATGGCCTTACATCTGGCGGTCTCCTAAATCCATGGTCGTATTTCCACCTCCTTACCGCTAGGGTAAGCAGGTGAGACTTATTTATTATCATTTTCATATGCTTTGCTCACAGAGTGGACCTGGGTTCGCAACCTCTGCTAGGGTTTGGTTTTTCTTGTATTCTACAGCACAAGATTAACAATGACGCTACAAGAATGGTGTTCATGGGTATTGTCTATGTGTGAAAATAATGAAGGAAAGGCAACCCTCTGCCTATCTCTAAATTTTATTTGTGTCTTAGATTTCTTTCAGATTTATTACGCTCGACACTAAGTGAGGGTTGTATTGCAGGATTCTTTCCGTCATCGTGACCGTTTACTAGGAAAATCCTTCATCAGGTCAAGTCTAACGCCTCAATACCAAAGAAATATCTACTTGGAACGTTGCTGCTAGAAAATATTCATGGCTCTTCGACCTTGTAGCATTATTATTGATTAAAATGGGTTTGCATTATGTTGTGAGGTTTTCATTTGTTTTTATTTTATTTTAGGCTTTCCTTGTAGGTGTAAAGGTTTTGACGGAGCTCGATTCTCGACTTTTACTTTGGTCTGGTGTTTCCTGTTGTTCCAAAAACATATTAACGACTACGCTGCTACAATCGTGTTGATGGCTCTGATCTATATGTGACAATAGATGGTAGCCCTTTTCCTCTCTCTAAATTTCAATTTAAAAATATATCTCTCATATTTATAACTCTTGACACTAAATTAGGGTTGTCTTGTGTTAGAGCAAACGAGTGCCCAGCGGAAATAAAAGACAAATACAGTATAGAAAATTATACACAAATGACACAGTGATTTAACGTGGTTCACCCACCCAATATGGGCTACGTCCACCAAACGGAGGCATCAACAATCTTATTATTAAATAGGAGAGTACAATAATTATTTCCTCACACACTCTCTACCATACCAAATATCCTGTACGGGCATATTTTTATAGCTAAGAGAATAAAACTGACTCATAAATTCTCTCACAACAAATATAGGATGCATTAACTCTTCCCCGACAAAATAGAGCTAATATAGCAACAAATCCTATTGTTGTCACCTACATAAGATTTTTTCCCAAATTATTAAAACCGAAAATCTCAACAATCTCCACCTTGACAATAATTAGCCTAATACCCTGTTCCTTTATTATTTTTATCTTTTCTGCAAGCCATGAGAAGCCAAACACCAACGTAGCTTCTCTAACAAAACTGGTTTCGTGAACATGTCTGCACAGTTCTCCTTTGTATGCACCTTTTCAAGAGAGACTCCCCTTTTAGTGATAACCTGTCTTACAAAATTGTACTTGATCGGTATATGCTTTAATTTACTATGATAGGTCGGATTCTTAGCCAAATATATTGCACTTTGACTATCACAAAATAACTTGATGTTGTCCTGCAACCTACCAAACTCACCAAACAAACCTTTCAACCAAATCGCTTCTTTGCAAGCATGAGACGCAGCAATGTATTCTGCTTCAGTGGTGGATAAAGCAACAATGTTCTGTAGCTTTGACATCCAATAGCTCCACCTGCAAGAGTAAATACATACCCTGATGTTGACCTTCTCTTATCCAAATCACCTACAAAATCTGAATCAACATATCCGCAAACAAATTTGCTACTCTTATTATAAGTGATACAATAATCACTTGTGCCTCTCAAATACCGAAGCACCCATTTCACTACTGACCAGTGTCCTTTACCTGGATTTTCCATATACCTGCTGACAACCCCAATTGTATGTGAAATATCTGATCAAGTAGAAACCATCGCATACATCAAACAACCTACTACATTGGCATATGGAATTCGAGACATATATTCCTTTTCTTCATCTGTATTAGGACATAAACTAGAAGAAAACTTAAAATGGGAAGATAAAGGGACTGACACAGGCTTCACATTGTTCATACCAAACCTCAAGAGTATTTTCTCAATATACTTCTGTTTTGATAGCCACAGCTTACCATTGCTCCTATCTCTAAAAATCTCCATGCCCAAAATCTGTCTTGCAGCTCCCAGATATTTCATATCAAATGTCCTTGCCATCTGAGCCTTTAACCTATTGATCTCTACTATGCTTTTGCTCGCTAAAAGAATATCGTCAACATACAACACTAAGATAATGAACAGGACATCACTTAATTGCTTAAAATAAACACAATAATCATATTCACTTCTTATATATTTTTGACTCAACATGAAAGAATCAAACTTCTTGTACCATTGCCGAGGCGACTGCTTCAGACCATACAATGATTTCTTGAGCCTGCAAACAAATTTCTTGTTGCGATGTTGAACAAACCCTTCCGGTTGTTCCATATAAATTTCCTCATCTAAATCTCCATGTAAAAATGCAGTCTTAACATCTAGTTGCTGCAATTCTAAATCAAGCAAAGTGACTAATGCTAACACAATTCTAATTGAAACTATTTTAACAACTGGTGAAAAAATCTCATGAAAGTCAATGCCTTCTTTCTAATAAAACCCTTTTGCGACCAGCCTCGCTTTGTACCTGTCCTCTGTATCATTCACACCCCGTTTCAATTTGAAAACTCATTTACATCCCACAGTTTTCCTGTCTTTCGGAAGTTCAACCAAATCCCATGTGCCATTCTTACCTAAGGCCATCATTTTGTCCTTCATAGCTGATTTCCACTTTTCACTTTTCGAACCTTCTACAGCTTCCTGATAGCACAGAGGTTCATCATCCTTAGCGGTAAATGCAACTGAAGTAACATAATCATCATACCTTTTAGGAGGGCATTTGATTCTTGTAGACCTCCTTAAAGATGTTTCTGGTGCTTCCACAATTGGTGGATTACCATCTGTAGGTAATTCTTCATGATCAGCATCTGAGACATGTTCATGACCTACATTTGAACCTTGTTCATGATCTAAATCTGAAACATGTTCATGACTTGCATCTGAACTATGTTCATCTAGACTATCATTAGAAATGTTTTCAAACTGAATGTGTTGAAAGTCAGATACATCACCCTGTTTCAATTTATTATCTACATCTAACTGTACAAGAGAGGATTCATTAAAATTTACATCTCTGTTGATGATGATCTTTTGGGTAGTAGGATCCCACAATCTATATCCCTTTGTTCCATCACCATACCCAACAAAGATATACCTTTTTGACTTTGGATCTAATTTAGTTTGCTGATGTTTAGGCACTAGAGCATATGCATCACAACCAAACACTATGAGTTTAGAATAATCACAAGGGTGACCTTTCCATACCTCTTGAGGAATCTTGCATCCTATCACCGTTGATGGTGATCGATTTATCACATAACAAGTTGTAGCCACTGCTTCTGTCCACAATTCCTTCTGCAAACCGGCGTTACTCAGCATACTCCTTGCTCTCTCTAACAGAGTCCTATTCATGCGTTCAACAACTCCATTTTGCTGAGGAGTATAAAAAATGGTCTTATGTCTCTCGATCCCAGCGTCCTTGCAATAATTTTCAAACTCCTTTGAAGTAAACTCACCACCATTGTCAGTTCTTAAACATTTTATTGTTCTACCAGTGATGTTTTCTACCAATGCTCTAAATTGTTTGAAAACTGTAAAAACATCAGACTTCCTTTTCAACATGTAGACCCACACTTTCCTAGAAAAATCATCAATAAACGATACAAAATATGACGAGCCACCATATGAGATTGTAGGGGATGGACCCCAAACATCTGAATGGATATAATCAAGGATTCCTTTACTAGTATGTTTGCCTGTTTTAAACTTTTGCTTACTTTGTTTTCCAAATAGACAATGTTTATAGAAATCTAACTTTCTAGACTTTAGATTAGGAAGTAACTTATGATCAGCCAAAATCTTTAACCCTCTTTCGCTCATATGGCCCAACCTTTGATGCCATAAGCGAATAGAACTATTGTCATGTTCAGACACCGTAGACACATGATCTGACCCTTTTCTTCCTTCTAACTGAAATATATTTCCTACCTTTTTAGCTTTCATTACTAGTAAAATACCTTTGTAAATTTTCATTACTCCACCTTGAATTACAGTTTTATATCCATTTGTGTCAAGTGCTCCTAGTGAAATTAGATTTTTCCTTAAATTTGGTACATGTCTAACATCAGTTAACATTTTGGTTGTCCCATCAAACATTTGCAGCTGTATACTCCCAATTCCCACAATATTACATGTGACATCATTACCCATGTACACGACTCCATCATTAATTGATTTATAGGTCTTAAACCATTCTTTATGAATACACATGTGGTTTGATGCACCAGAATCTAAGAGCCATTGTTGGTCATGATTTGACAAATTAACTGATAACACTTCATCACTCATACCTAAACCAGATGCTGAACCTGTATCTGTCGTGTTTGCTTCTTTCTTCTTTGTCGAAGAATCTCCTTTAGAATTTTGCTGTCGCTTCCATCAGTCCTTCTTTAAATGCCCCAATTTGCCACAAAACCAACACTTTACCTTACTCTTCTTCCCTTTCGACTTTGAACATGAGTCGCTCTGTCTACTAAAGCATCTTTCTTTAGAACGACCTCTGACCATCATTGCTTCTGATGTAGAGGTTTCTAAATTCAACCTTCTCCTTGTTTCTTCAGATAATAAAGATGCAACTACATCATCAAACTCAAGGGTTTCTGATGAACTAAGACTTATAGAAGTAACAATATGATCCCATGACTCGGTCAATGAGCACAATAAAGTAATAGCTTTATCTTCTGATGGAAATTTTACTTCTATACTTTCTAATTGCACCAGGAGAGTATTAAAAGCATTCAAATGATCAGTAGTTGATGTACCTTCCTTCATTTGCAAATTGTACAACTGTCGCTTCAAGAGAATCCTATTGGTTAAGGATTTTTTCATGTACAGCTTCTCAAGCTTCGTCCAAAAACCAACAATTTTTTTCTCCGACACGATATTAAACAAAACATCATCCGCCAAACACAGCCAAATAGCACTCACTGCTCTTTCATCCATCTTGTCCCACTCATCATCTGTTATGTTGTAAGGCTGTTTGGTTTTTCCCATCAACGCCTTCGCCACGCCTTGTTGCACAAGCAAATCGTACATCTTCACCTTCCAGATCTCGAAGTTGTTTTTGCCATTAAACTTCTCGATCTCAAACCGAGCACTCTAAGTTTTCGCCATATTGTATCAACCAAAAACAATCTCCAATTCCAACTTGTTAATCAATCAGATTAATATTTAACACAAAAAATGCCTTCTCCTTCTACTATACTACCTTTATCTTATCATAAAAATCTCTCTGTTGTACAAAACTGCAGATTATAAATAAAAACAGATAACAAAAAAATGCAATTTTACCAACATAGTCCTTGGTTGGCGCGCCGAAAGGGACTTGGCGCTACCTGAAAAGCAGACAATCCGCGCCAGAGGCAAAATCGGTCAGAGTACCAAAATTGGTGTGACTATTCCCATAGGATCCGCGCCAATTGGTGCGCCTATTCCGCGATAAACCGTGCCCATCTGTTCACTGTCTAATATTGGTACGATTGTTTCACCTGAAACCGCGCTAATCGCCAAATCTCCATAAAACTCCACCTGTATCTCTGTCGCACGCATGCACTCGCTCCTCAACACGCTCCGATACCAATTGTTAGAGCAAACTAGTGAGTAGCGGAAATAAAAGACAAATAGAGTATAGAAAATTATACACAAATGACACAGTGATTTAACGTGGTTCACCCAACCAATCTGGGCTACGTCCACCAAACAGAGGCATCGGCAATCTTATTATTAAATAGGAGATTACAATAATTATTTCCTCACACACTCTCTACCATACCAAATATCCTGTATGGGCATATTTTTATAGCTAAGAGAATAAAACTGACTCATAAATTCTCTCACAACAAATATAGGATGTATTAACTCTTCCCCAACAAAATAGAGCTAATATAGCAACAAATCCTATTGTTGTCACCTACATGAGATTTTTGCCCAAATTATTAAAACCGAAAATCTCAACATCTTGCAGGGTTCTTTTCGTCTTCGTGACCGTTTAGGAGGAAAATTCTCCACCATGTCAAGTATAATGCCTCAATGTCGAAGTAATGTCTACTCGAAATGTTAAATTCTCCACCATGTCAAGTATAATGCCTAAATGTTGAAGTAATGTCTGCTCGAAATGTTACAAGTGAAAACTTTGGATGGTTCTTCGAACCTAAACCATTTTTGTTGATTACAAGGGTTTGCATTATGCCACGAGGTTAAAATTTGTTTTCCTTTATGCATTCCTTGCAGGTGTTAGGGTTTTAGTGGAGCTTTGTTCTTGACCCCCTATAGGATTTCGTTCTTCACGTCTGAAATCTTCAATTAGAGTCGAGGCAATAGGTGTTTGACTCTCCCTCTTGTTCCTATAATCAATGGCACAAAATCGCCTTTAGGGTCTGCCATTTTTTCCATTCAGATTATAGACCTTCTATAACAAACCTTTGGCCACTTTTACTATGACTTCTCCTATGTATTTTTTTAAACGAAAATATTACCCAACATGGTTTTCTTACCCAACTAATACAAAATTATATTTTCTTTTCTAGATATTGAAGGTTGTTCCCACCCCAACTTATAGTTGATTAAGTTGGTTTAATTGTTTAATATTCATTTAATTATTTAAGAAATGTGAACAACCTAGCACTTGCCTCACATATTCGAAAAGTCCTAGAGTTGGAAATTTGTGTATCTCATATTAATGTGGATTAATGTTTTACATTATTACATTTAGTATTTTAAAAAATACCATGTCGCAATTAACAAAAACCGTATAATTATATAAAAGAATTAACAAAAAAAATAATTTTAAAACATAGAGGCCTATGTTGTCTTACCCAGTATACACAGGGATACCTCGAGATACATACATGACAAAAAAAGATATAAGTAACATTTACAATGATATCATAAGGCTAGAGTATGCTAAAGATCAAAGTGATCCAAAGAGTGTAGAATGCTGGTATAAGGAAAACCGAGAGAGTTTTTTCTTCTACCAAAAACAAGATCTTGTTGAAAATATCCGTTTTATCATAGGCATACAAACAAAGTGGATGTGTTCAATGATGCTGAAATACTCTCACAATAATATTATCTCAATGGATTCAACCTTTAGTACAAATAAGTACGGGGTGAGTGCATATTTATCCTAAATCTGATTCATTTATTTAACCTCATATTAATGCATGTATCTTATATAAATATAATTATGCACATTTTTTGTAATGCAGTATCAACTTTACACCTTAATGGTTTTCGACGAACATCATAATGGGGTTCCAATAGCTTGGGTGATATCATCACGCAATACTATAGCTGATCTTTCTAAATGGATGTTGGCCTTACTTGCAATTGGAAACAAAGAGCAACCGGATTGGCATGTTCTTGCCTTCATCACAGATGATGCTACTGCCGAAATTGAAGCATTGAGGTGATGTGTTTATTATTTTTACAAGAGGTATAAAAAATAATGTTAATGTATAATCTTACTAAAAATTATGTTATTGCAGGTCTTCGATCAAGTGCAAAGTATTATTATGTGTTGGCATGTTCGTCGTGCATGGTTGAAAAATGTTGGAAACAAGGTCCAAGGGAGAGAAAACCAAATAAGCATTTTTCATGGTTTAGGAGAAATCATGCACATTGTGTAAAGATAATGAATCTGTGAGAAAGAAAGTTGAAAGCTTATTTGAAGAATTCAGTGAACAAAAACGATTTTTGGAATATTTTAAAATTTTTTGGTTAGCCAACAACAAAATATGTAAGCTTCTTATTGGTGGTTTTAATGACTCTATGTTTCATGTCATATGTATACTTATTAATATATAACCAATAAATTTCTTTCTACAGATATGTGGGCAAAAGCATACAGAAATTTTCCACATTCAAATCAAGATACGAACAACGCCATTGAATCTTACCATCGGTTTATCAAGGAAAGGTACCTATGTGAGAAGAAAAATGCATGCCACAGAAGTGTTGATTGGTTAATCTATGTTTTGTTGAAAAAGGTTGTATTATATTACAATCATATGCACCGTTTAAAAGAAGTTGGTTTTGTACGACCCAGAAAAATACATGAACAATTGAATTCATCAAAGTGTAGAGCTAAGAAAATCCCAAATGAAGATTGTGTGCCTGATGAAAAGAGTAATGACTATTGGGTTCGTAGCCAAAATAAGGATACTCGTGACATTTGGTACAATGTCATATATAAGGGTTCTAATCTACACTTTTGCAACTGCAATTGGGCCCTGAATGGAAATATCTGTAAACATGTATTGAAAGTTGAGATGTTAGTGAGTAACATTATTTTGGGTGAAAATATAGCACGTGGTGTCACTGATCCTAGGACAGAAAGGCCTAGAATTTTATTTGATTTGAATGAAACACCTATATTGGGCCCAGAAATCCAAACAGAGCTTTCGCCATGCTTTGATTCTCCTCTCAATCTGAATTATCATAATGAAACAAGCATTGATAATTTAGAGAATTTCTCATACAATGTTGAATCGACCAATGTACGACAAGATAGTGCATTCTCTGAACATGATGAGATGAAACATGTCAACTCATCAACCCTTGAGAAATTGAGATCCATAATACCTACAAATTTGGAACAGGCATATGCATTGAACAACTTGGTAGACAAAGCATGTCAAGAAAACAACAAAATGTTTTTCAATACTATAACTCCATCCAAGATCACTACCAAGAGAAAGCATAGTTTCTTGAGTCCAGTAAATAAAAAGAGGCGATGTGGTCGCAAGTCAAAATCAGGGACAGATAATCTACAATTTGAAAGGGTTGGACGAGTTCATGCAAGGAAAAAAAGAATGGATGAACAATTGGAGTCATCTTCTCAAAAACAAACAAATGTGGACCACGCACCAGAGATAATGCAAGATTCTATTATACCCAATATTGGTATGGAAATTTCATGCTATGCATTGTTTTACGTTAAATGCTATATATTAGCATGTTCAACACATTTGCATGACTATATGAACTATTTTTATTGTTACAGCTGAGGGACCCACATCTCACAACATTCCAAATTGTCGAATTCGTTTATTTGATGAACATGCTATTAAAAAAAGATCTAGCATTGGGAACACTGCTTCAGCCATTAACATCCCAATATCCTCCCCAAGGGTGCTCCCCCTATTGTTGAACCAATTAGGATGTATCATCGCCCACACCCACCACCTTTTTCCTCCATAAATTCTTCCATGCCTAGAACCACCTCTGTAATACCTTCCCAATGCTCACCCCTACCCTTCAGTGATCCACCATTCTCATTTTTTCAATCGTCCACCCTTAACATTCCAATTTCCCCCCTAGGTTAATCCCCCGGCCTACGGTGATTCCAACTATCGTACAACCGGTGGGGGTGTATTGTCGCCCACACCCACTACCTTTTCCCTATTTCACATCCACCATGCCTTTATCCAGCGCCCCTGAACCATGCCTATATCCATCACCAAGTGCTCCACCATCTACCCAGGAAGGGCTGTCTTCTCCATTGCCTCAAATCCTCACGGTGAGAATGAGTATTTGATCAAAATATCATCATGAATTAATGAAATTGATTATATGCCTTTCAATTTTTACAACTAATTGATTATTGTAATTTTTTGCAGAGATATCAATTTGGAAATCCACTTGGGAGTGCCAAGAGGGATGAGGATGACTTATAGACCCATACTTTAGATCGATCATGATGTTTTTTTTTCCATTATGTCATTTATGGGCATGAGATTCCATTATTTATGTTGGAAATGAAGTCCTATTTTGTAAAAAAGAAACATGTATAGTTGGACCTATTTTGAATAACAATACATAAATATATACTTGTGTTGATGACAACATCTTCATTGAATTTAAAATCCTTATGTGGATGCAATGTTATATTATATCAATGTTACATTACTTTTGATGAATAGTTGTAACAGATTTTTCTTTTATTATTTACAAATTATCAAGTTTATAAGTTAAGTTACTTTTATATTTATATCTTATTTGATGTTTAAAATGTAATCTTAAGACTTATACCTCGCACCTCAAGATTAATCTGTCTAAAAATACATATGCCTTTCAAACATGATACGAGATAAAAAACAATAACCACACATTACAATCCAATATCACTTTAAAAATATTCTTACCAAGTCTCTTAACAAATATGTAACCGTAGATGTTTTTATCATAAGCTACCATAAAATAACGACTCTTAACTATAAACAAAATATATATCGAAAAAAATATGACAGCTTAAATATATTTTCACATCCTCGACCCTAGAATATTCATTTATTTCTTTACATATGAATTATAGTTTATAGTTCATGTTCATATTCCATAGATTTTACATGTGAGAATCAACCCATTTAATAAACATGTACTTGTTATTTAACCTCTTTAACATTTATTGATTTTTTTTTTGTTTTATGGGGTTAAAGGTGTGATTGGAGAAGAGGGAATATTAAAATTACAAAAATAAAATTACAATTGAAATAGTAAGGAAGTATATAGTTAAAAGTTGTAAATTTAAATTTTGAAATGGTTAATATTCTAAAGTGAAATGTTGATTTTTAAGAGTGGAAATATTGATGGATAGAAGTATGTATTTGGAATAAAAAAATGTGAATTCCATTAATTTCAAATCTCCAAACTGCGAATTTTGATTTCTAAAGCGTTAAGTGTCATGTTTTGTTTCAAAAATATAAATTTGATTTCAAAGTTGTTAATTTAAATTAAAAAATAGTGAATTTCAAAGTCGTTGTTTTGAAGTGTAAATTTGGATTTTCAAAGTAGTGATATTGGTTTTCAAAATGCAAATTTTTAAAATAATTTCAAATTACAAAAACGATATGCATATACGGAAGATATGCACATATACGGAAATTGCACATATCTTCTGTATATCCCTAACTTTCCTATATGCACATATCTTCCGTATATGCACGTCGTCCATGTATATGCATCGTAGATGCACAAATTCCATATACAGAAATTGCGCATATATGGAAACTGTGCATATACAGAAGATGTGCGCATATACAAAAATTAGGCATATACGGAAGATATGCGCATGTCTTCTGTATATCCTTAACTTTCATGTATGTGCATATCTTCCGTATATGCACTGTTTCCATATATGCGCAATTTCTGTATATGGAATTTGCGCATATCCCTAACTTTCTTGTATGTGCATACCTCTCAATTATGCACGTCGTTCGTGTATCAGCATCGCAGATGCGTAAATTCCATATACAAAAATTGCGCATATATGGAAACTGGGCATATACGGAAGAGATGCACGCATATACGGAAACTGTGCATATACGGAAACTGGGCATATACAGAAGATGTGCGCATATACGAAGACTGTGCATATACGGAAGATATGTGCGTCTTCCGTATATGGCCAATTTCTATATATGGAATTTGCGCATTTGCGATGCAGATACACGAGCGACGTGCATATACGGAAGGTATGCACATATAGGAAAGTTAGAGATATACGGAAGACATGCGCATGTCTTCCGTATATGCCCACATCTTCCGTATATGCACAGTTTCCGTATATGCGCAATTTTTGTATATGAAATTTGTACACATCTTCGTTTATGTTATAGAAACTGCTCATATACGGAAACTGTGCATATACGAAAGATGTGCGCGTCTTCCGTATATGCACCGTTTCCATATATGCGCAATTTCTATATATGGAATTTGTACACATCTTTGTTTATGCTTCTGCATCGTATATGCGCAAATTCCATATACATAAATTGCGCATATACGGAAACTGTGCATATACGGAAGATGTGCGCATATACGGAAGACATGCGCATATACGGAAACTGGGCATATACGAAAGATATGCGCATGTCTTTCGTATATCCCTAACTTTCTTGTATGTGCATATCTTCTGTATATGCACGTCGTTCATGTATCTGCATCGCGGATGTGCAAATTCCATATACAAAAATTGCGCATATACGGAAACTGTGCATATACGGAAGACACGCGCATATCTTCTGTATATGCCCAGTTTCCGTATATGCGCACATTTTCCGTATATGTCCAGTTTCCGTATATGCGCACATCTTCCATATATGCACAGTTTCCGTATATGCGCAATTTATGTATATGGAATTTGCGCATATACGGAACTGGGCATATATGGAAGATGTGCGCGTCTTCCGTATATGCACCGTTTCCGTATATGCCCAATTTCAAGATATGAAATTTGTACACATCTTCGTTTATGCTTCTGCATCGTATATGCACAAATTCCATATACATAAA
>APFE030759734.1:0-63334 GCA_000404065.3 Pinus taeda | reverse complement strand
CAAATCTAGCATGCCATAATAAACTTGATGGAAGTGTACCTTCTTCATGATGAGAATTGTATGAGAAATGTTGTGCATGAGTAGATGTTCCTTGCAGTTTGAGAAGCCTTTCTTCTATTCCCCTCATGACAAGTGAGTGGTCATATGGTTTTCTTACCTCAAGCTTGCCATCAAACATATGAATGGAGTTACCTTGCTGGCGGATGTGGACCAAGGACAGCAAGTTTCTCTTGAGCCGTGGGAGATATAGAACATGATCCAGAAGAAAGTCTGGAAGACCAGACAATTTAAGCCTGATTGTCCCAAGCCCTGATGGCTTGATTTTTGATTGATCTGCAAAGTATACTGCTCCATCAACATTGTCAGTGAAATCTTCAAAAAAATCTTTTCTATGAGTCATGTGACAGGTTGTTCCTGAATCAAGCAACCAATCATTTTTCCAAGAAGCGAGTGAAGCATTAAACAAATCTTCATTTACTCAAATGTTACATTGTGCCTCAACATAGTGAGCGGATTCAGGTGCTTTACCTTTGTCTGTATTATCAGTTTTACCTTTCTGTTGATTTGTTTTCTACTCAATTTTGTCCCATGGTAGCTTGCATGTAGAGGCATCATGTGATCTATTTCTTTTGCAGCGAATGCAGTGCAAATCTGCCTTTTCTCCTTGAGAATGTCTGCCCCCCATGCCTCTGAAATATCTTCCTCTACCTCTTCGTCCACCTCTTCCTCTTGTAGAATCTGGAGCAGGATGCTTTTCTTTATGAGCAAGGCACACAGTCTCTTCAGAAGATTCAGGGGCTGTCTTCTTTCCAAAAGCTTTCTCTCTTTCAGCAAACTCTTTATTTACAGATGTTGCGATTAATGCATAAGCTTTGTTGTTCTTGTTTTCCCAAATGACGAGCTCTTTGTCTGAGATAGGTTGTATTGGGTCATTGTCTCCTTCTCCGACACACACTCCTTTCCACAACTCATTGAAAATGAGGGTATGTTTTATCATCTAGGACCATTCATGATAGTTCTCCTTGCCAGTGAGAACTATTCCCACCATGGATATGATTGAATGCATTATGTAAAAAAAAAATAGTTTTGCTGATAGAAAAATACTTCTACCAATATACAGCAAAAATGTACTCAAAAAGGCATTCTGAAAGGGCATTATCATCCACTAAAACTTCTAACACAAAGTTTTCATGTACCCATTGAATCACGGCCATCACAACTTCAACACACAAAGAAAAATGACCTTCAAAACGTACATGGCCACCAATAAAAAAATTCAATGCATACACAGCATACAAGTCCAATTCTTCATACGATACGACCTCCTTTTAAAAGGGCTCAATGCATCATGGACATTCTGCCTCCACCAAACATTCAGTAACATTTTATTATATAACATAACCACACATATCAGGTATTATAACCACGCATATCAGGTCCATTAACAATAACATAACCATGCATATCCGATAATATAACCACGCATATCAGGTCCATTATCAGTAACATAACCACGCATATCCACGCATAGCCATGCTATGTTAATATTTGCTGCTCCACTCTGATTTATTTGACCTCAAATCACACCATTTCCCCAAAACTATATGCGTATTAATAGATCTATATGCGTTTTCATTGAAAAAGTATCACTATAATAGTGTTCAACTATATGCGTATTAGAGCAGTGTTTTCATTGAAAAACTATTACTGTAACAGCGTTCAACTATATGCGTATAACTGAAAAACTATTACTGTATTAATAATCCAGCGTTCATTAATCACATATTCAACGTTCGCATCTCCACGATACCTCACTTCTCCACCAGACTCCAAACAAGACCATGCTCACCGTAGCTCCTCCATGTGACAGCATTCAATATTGCAGGTAAAGGAAATGAAAACCCAAGCGGTGTCAATGGAAAGCCAAACCCAAGTGATGTGATTGAAACGCAAGGTATGCAAGTAATGTCAGACAATGAGAACGCAGGTACAGAGAGCGCAGGTGATGTCAGACAGAGAGCATAGGTATGGCAGACAGAACGCAAGTAATTAGTCACTGAATTATATGGAGAGTAGAGGAGCAGACCAGGAGTTACAAAGACATAAAGGCTAAAAAAAGGAGTTGGCTCTGATACCATGTCAAGCCAGGGAATAACTCCATTAAGCAAAAATTGATTCGTATTATTCATTCAATAAGGTAGGTCTGTTATATACATGAGGGAGAGACTGTTTAGTTCATCTCACGACGACTGTTCACATTTTTCATTTATTTATTTACATATATTTACCCAATCACAAGGATTAGGTGTCAACAGTAGTCTTAACATTATGATCAATGCTTTCATCTTCTTGTTGAGTATCATTGTTAACTTTGTTTTCAAATTCTATATGGGGTACATTAACTAGAAGAAAATGATTATATTTGGGAGTGGCATTTTTTTGTTTGGTTTAAGATATTCGAAAAATGGTTGTGTTATTATTCTGAATAAATTAAAGTTTTTTTGGATTGATTTGGTATCAATAGTTTTTAGATACACTAATGATTCATTTGATATTGATAATTTACAAGTTGTTTAATTTTTGTGGAAATAAATTGTATTTAAATTTTGTAACACCTAATGGCTTTGAGTGGGCATTCTACCCGTCATTATGGACAAATAAAATCAAAATATTAAAATGATTAAAATAGCCAAGAAATCATTGGAAATAAAAGTTAATTGATGTTGAAATTGAAATTAAAAGAAAATGTTAAGAAAAATAAAAGTTAGAAGTACAATTTAGTAGTCTTAAATTTTCAAGAAATAAAAAAGGTTAAAATTGGTAAAGAGGGGAATAAAGGTAAAAAGTAAATAAAATAACAATATTAGAGGATTAAAGGTAAAAAGTAAATAAATTGATTATAAATAAATAATAATATTAGAGGATTAAATCAACGAATCCTAAGTCAAGATACCAAATGGAAAGAGAGGGCTAATGATGGATTAATAGTGGGTTTATAGGACTAGTTAAGTGTGGCCATCTTTACAGTTAATATTATCAGGGTGCTTTTCAATTTCAATGTTTCTCTAATGATCTAAGAGGAGTAATAAGGTTTTAAAGTTAGAAATTTAGTTTGATCTAAGAGGAGTAATAAGGTTTTAAAGTTAAAATTTTAGTTTGGTCTAAGAAAATGAGATGATTAGATTTGTGGGAGTGTTCGACAATAGTTAGCTTAGAAATGTGATTGTGGACTGTGTCAACTATATGTTCTTTGAGACGGGATTTAAAATATTTACTAATTTAGCCTATGTATGATTTGCCACAAGAGCAAGGAATTTTGTAAACTCCTTGGCCAAACACAGGGTCAATTTTAACTTTAGTTGTTTTGAATAATTGTTTACCGGCTTTCTAAAGTTTAGGGAGATCTTTAATGTTATTTTTGGTTAAAATATTAGAAATATGATTAATAGCTTGGATATAGGGAAGAAAAACAAAATCTAAGGGTGAAAAATAGGTATGATAGTTTTTGGATTTAGAAAGGAGAGCTAAGTGAAAGGCCTTGTTGACTTGAGAAATTGAATAACCATAAGCCACAAAGGCTTGGATTTTTTCTTTTTCAAGGAAATGGGGATTGAAAGTTCAAATGGATCTGGTAACAAGAGTTTTAAGAAGATTATAATTTTGGTAGGGTGATGGTGAAAATGGGCATGAAAATATTAATTGTGAGTGTTGTCAAGCTAATTATTGGCATAAATTAAGCTATGATCTTTAATTAATTTGGGAGTTCATAAACTTTGAAGCACACTATTGTATGTAAAGAATTAGGCTTAAATTTTGTCACATTTAATGGAAAATTAGTAGTGGAACAGTCAAACGAAGAAAAGAAAGAAGAACCTAAGCATGTGCAGGAAGGCATTCCTCCACTAAGTAAGATTGAAATTGACCCTCTAACCCAACAAATTAATGGATTAAAAGAAGAAAATGAAAATTTGAAGAGACAACTTGCCATGCTCAAAGAGAAAATTCAATTTAAGAAACAAACAGGGATGGAAACCCTAGCTAAGGTCACAAGAATGGTATCACCTGCTGACACAACTAAAAAAGTATGCATGGGTTGTGAACAAATTCTTAAGGAAGCAAGTTATGAATAGCCAACAATTGTCTCATTTGGAATACAAGTAGAGGAGCAGCATGCGGAGTTCCAGACTAGTAATCCATAAGAGCTTGTTGATGATGTTATTGTTACACAAGAACCAGCAGTTGAAGTAGAGCGAGCTAGGGAAGATCAGTATGTTGATCCACAAGAATTTTTTTATGATGTTATTGCTCCATCAAAACCAGTGATTGAAGCAGAGCATACAAAAATAAATCAAGTCACTGATACACAAACATATCAATGATGTTATTGACACAAGAACTAGCAATCTAGTGCAGTGAGAGAAGAAGGAAGATGAAGAAGGATTATAAGAAGGTGCTAAATTTGATGTTATTTTTTGTAGCATCGAAGGTCTTGTCTCGAAACTTTTTGGAGAGGCTAAAACACGAGTTTTCCATAACCCATAAATCGTTTCTAGAAATTCTACCTAAAACTGCCTCAATTAGATTATTAGCCTATTTTTAAATCTTTTTTAAGTCTAAACTTAGGAAATATGGTTAATTAATCAATATTAATTAAGAAATGTGTGAATCATCTAAAAACTCACACGGATCGATCCATAAATGATCTCAGCCATCGATTATGTTTTAATCTTGGTCGTTGGAGTCTCAACTAGAAATTATAAGAGAAAGTCGATGGGGAGATGGAAGACACACCAGTTGCAAATACTCAGTGATCTTGACAATTCCATTTTCTAGTGCAAACAATACAGTAAGAGAAATTGAGCTAGTAGATCGAGTAGCAGGTGACAAAGGGGCAACACAGAGGTTCTTTGGAGGAGTTTCTAGTTTCAGAGAAGCAGTGAGAGGAGGTTGTATTATTTCTCTAAGAGGTTGTGCAAAGCCTCAATTACGCAGTTTGGTTCAGCCAGAGTAGAGGTGAATTCATCTTTCAATGTCCAGGGAAATTTCCAAGAGGTCAGAAGAATCACTTCTAGCGGCAACAACAAGCTAGTCGTCGCATCAGAGACATTTTCTAAGTAGCACGAGTGGGGTCTATGCAGAAGGCTAATGCAGAAGTGTTCTAGAGTCAATTTTGAGGCTCAGATTATTGCGAGATTATTTGAGGAGGGTAAATAACCTCAGACATTTTTGCCAGTATTTCTCTCATATAGAAACGTCAATTTGGTGTCATTATATTGTGTTCAGAAATTTTGTTGTTGCATAATAATAAAAGCCCTCACCTGCTACATCAATTTTCCTACATTGGGTTTTTTCGGGGACATTTGTCCAAAAATAATTATCATTTTTATATGTGTGTGCTAGCATTTCTCAGTTCCTATTTTTGCTTCCACAATATTTTATTTGATAAAGAAATTGCAGTGTGCACATTTTATTATTTTGTTGTAAACAAAATAAACTACATAATTAATTTATCAGTTAGGAGAAATATTTCTAGTTGTTGCATTTCAAGGAATTTTCACATTTGCTACTATAACAGGAGTGGATACAGCAAAATCAAAATTTGGAGAGTCGTTGAAATTATTATCTTTGCTTGAGGAATTAGGCAAATGGAAAAGGTTAGCAATCTTATTTAAGGATGAGGTTATCCCTCTAAGAAAACATAAAGAGATTGTTAACAATCTTAAAAGAACCTAGGCTGAAATTTGTAGGCTCAAAATTTGCAAAAGATTAAGGAAGAAAAGAAGCAAGCAATATTGTGGGTAGGAGAATTGCAGGAAAAGGTAAAGTTGTTACATGAAGAGCATATGTGTGACCTTACAAAGAATGCATTGAATTTCATAACGCCTTCTCCTTCCTACCCTTTGTATTTGCAAGAAAAAATTTTCCAATTAACAGCGATAAAAGTGCAACGACCATATGTGGTAAGGGAGGTTTAGGCTTTTCTTGAGACTTTCTAGAAGGCTAATTTTTTTGAGCAACAGTTATTATGTGAAATGTATCTACATGATCATGTTTGTTTTGGAGCAAGAACTTTTATATTGTACCCTATGTTGGAGATGTTTAATTGAGGCTCTTCATGTCATTTATGCAAAATCGGGTCAGCTGGAAGGTTGCCTTTTAATATTGTAACAACAAATGAAGAAGTTGTGAAATTTCTCATTTGAAATGAACCAGGGCCCGCTAAAATAGTTTATGTGGCATATAATAGGATGTGGCACTTTCCAGGAACTAAAAAGTTGTTGATGGAATTCATAAACAAGGTCTTGGAGCATTGTTCCAAGAGTGTCAAGTTGCTAAAACAAGATGGATTGGAAGGTAGTAGGCTTAGATGGGAAGCCTGTAGAGAAGAATTGAGGAATGAGGATCCTTACCATTTTCAAAACTTTGTACATGCACTTTCTAGGGTACCTCAATATGTGGAATGTATAAGAAAACGTGGGCTTGGTTGGAACGGACTTAGATTCAAGTTTCCACTAATTTGGGTTCTTGTTTACAAGTATCAGCATCCATATCAGCTAGATGATGGAACGTGGGAAGTGGAATTGTTTATCTCCCGATGATTTCTCAAAGTTCCATTCACAAGATATCAGAGACAAGTTGCAAATATTTGCATGAGGACATGTAGATGTTTAGTTTTGGGGGAAGATGTTGGAACACAAAATTGGCGTTTTTTTATTTATTTTCCTTATCATTTCCCACTAGTTTGACTTTAAAATCCACACCTTGTCACTTTGTCAATCATTGTGGACTAAAGTATGTTTCCTTTTAAATGGCATCCTTATTATCTATTTTTTCTTGCAAATTTCACATAAAAGCTAACTCTTTTGGGTTGTTTTATTATTGAATTGACGAAGGGTTGTTTCAGGTGGTATGGCTTGTTGATACGTTGTTACAAGAAAATATTTCTCAGCTCTTCCTCACTAAAGATGGAACAAAATCTCTGTTGACACCATTGTTACAACACTAAGCTTATTTTGGATACTATTTTCTTCTATGATTAGTAACAAAACTGACATGGACAGAGACTTGGTTAGACCCAGTTTGACCAATTGAAATAGAAACTGATGGACAGCTCAATCGACTTAGTTGAAACAGTTGGGATTTCGAAATGATAAACCATTGTAATTTAGAAAGTTGTCACAACTATGTTTCAATTAAGATAATTTGTTACCAAGAAGATGTTGTATAATCTTGATTTTGGATCACATGAGAATCGATAGATTCTCATGATGGTCCTACTTTTTGAAAATAGAAATATAATTTGAAATTATAAAAGAATGCACTCCATGCCCATGAGGCATGCATAGATAGAGATCAGAGGAGGGAGCATCCTCATTGTAATAGTGTACTGCAACTTTCATTAATTCAACTCTTTACCATTCGTAGCTCCATATCTCTTTCTCAATTATCTTGTGTGTTGTGTAATTCACTATCCCCTACTAAGGAGAAAGGACCCTCTTTCTTAGCAAGGATTACTTGTTAGAGAGGTATTATAGCAGTACATGTGTTCTTCTCAATTGTGAATTATGTGTGATTTATTGTTATTGTTACAAATCTTGTTCATATATTGAATAGTTGCAGGATTGTATCCTTCTTTAGCTGTGATAATTGTTTGATTACTAATACAATTCCTTGGATTTTAAATTGATCAAATTAGTGTTACAGCACTTGTTTAAGTGTTGAATGATTTCCATGAGTGTTGTTTCTTTTGATACAAAACAATGTAAACTTTGAAATGGGAACTGATATTGTTACCTGTTTTGTAGAGATAGCAAAAAAGTGACCCGATTTTGAAAAAGGGTGATGCAGAACACACGTCTTTTTTAGAGCATAGTTTTTGGCACTTTAAATTTTTTTATGTACATTACGTTTTAGAATGGTAGTGATTTTCATGTTGATTTTAAAAAGTGGTAATTTTGTATCTGGCCATTTTTTTAAAAGACCTATTTTTTGACATTAAATTTTCTAATGTATAAAATGTAAATAATTATTTTCTAAATTTAATAATTTTGAAGTGGTCTTCTTCTTCATATTTTCTTGTTTTTATTTTATTTTTTTTTTGTTGTGATGTTTTTATTATTTTGCATATTTAAAAAAGAAGGTTGACATTTTGAATTTTCGATATTCTACTTATGTATACATTGTTAATTAATATTTCAATCCAAATGAAATAATTGTCTCTAAAAAACAACAATTTTTAACAATTGACAAAAAAATAACCATTTTTAACATAAATATAACTAAAAAACTACATGTTTTGATAATTTTTTGTAATTTTTTGCTAGAGATGACATGTCAAAATCACAATTCTTATAGGAAAATTTTAACCAAAAATGGTTAAATAATAGTGTTTTTTTTTATGAATTTCATGTCAAAAAATAATAATCACTGTTTTTTTCAAAAAATAATGATTAACATAAAAATGAATGCGAAAATCACATAATACAAATATTGAACACATAACAACCTTAATTGAGTGCTTATTATTCTCATAAAATGTCAAAGTCAAAACATTACAAGTATAACTAATTAATAGTTTCCAAAAATGAACTTGATTTCCAAGCATAACTTAAATTTAATCAACAATGTCACGTAATCCAAACTCTTCGTCCTCTGGAGTTTCATCATTGTCTTCTTCCACAATATTTTCTGCTTCATTTTGCTCATTTTCCTCCTTTAATGGATCTTTGATGTCTATGAATCTCCCAATGTATGCATTTCCAATCATTCCGTGTAATGGTGGTTGGGTTCCTTTGCCATTTTCGCCACACGTGATTCACTAAATGCCCCTTTCTTCAATCCAATTTCTTTCATTGCATCTTGAAGAAATTGAAGAGCATCAATTCTTTGCTAAATAAAATTGCACCATATTGGATCTTTTTCAATGGCAATGCAATTTCTTCCTTTTTGAAGGCAACATGCTAGTGTTATACTTAATTATCAAGCACAAAATAAATAAATAGCATTGAAATTCAATTCCATATAATAAAACTTACCTGAGCGAAAAAATAAATCCAAAACCCAATCTCCTTCATTTGACTGCCGCAAAGACATGGTTGAATCAAGCTCCTAAATAACATTGGGTTACATTGTTTAAGTGTTCAAATGTCTCGATCGAGCGCTTAAAAAGCGCCCAATTGAGCAATCATTTTTTCCACTCAAACATGCCATCTCTTGCCAAAAAGTGTAACCCAACTCCATCCTTTCACCCTTATAGATTATGAATTTCTAACAATCTACATCCTAATTATTATTATTATGCAATTTTAAGGTCAAAGCCAAGCCAAACATCAAGTTGGTGTATGAGACCCCCTTGTTTGTGGGACAAGAGACCCACCTCCACACAACGATTTGATTATTATGTCTACGAAGGCATACCTACCCTAACCCCTTATGGTTTTTGACCTTGTGACCTCTTAGGAGGAAACACATGCTCTTAACCATTATGCCTATTCATGCTCTAAGAAAGTGGATTTGATTAGCTAAAGATAGTAATATAGAAACTCACAATTATAACTCACGATCACAATATATAACACACATGTAACACACCTATAAGATTACAAATTATGATAATATGTTTGAGAATACAAGCATAAATATTTCCTTTTATGCATCTCCAATGGAAATGTAATTAGGAACTAGAACATTCATGCATGTTTTTTTCTATTAAGACGTTCATGCAAGTTAGTATATTGGTGAGAACACAAAAGTTGGATAAAGGACTTTGGTTAACTATTATGTAGTCAAAGAAATCATTTTTAGTTAAATCATGATCATTCATTATTTAAAATATAATCTTTAACTATATATAGATTCAACACTTAAAAAAATATTTAAAACTTTTTAACTAAAAATTTAAAACCTTTTAACTAAAAATTCACAATTGAAATTTGTGATTTTAACAAATTCCTACCAACTTATAAATAAATTTAACCAACAAAATATACTTAAAAAACTCTAAACCATATAACACTAACACAACACATGAGATAACATGGATACAAGTTGCCACAGTGATGTGACCAGGGGTGTGTACTATGTAATTGTCACTTGGAAGTTACAAACTTATAAACCATAAAGCCAAATAGTTTGGCTATATAACTAGGTTTTTTGTTTGTAAGTTTTGTTTTTGTGTATCTTTTTTTAATTAACCCCAAAAAATAAAGATAAAGATTAAAAAGCTAAAGAAGACCAAGAAAAAAAAGTGTAGCTTTTAAAAGGGTAAGATTTTTTTACTTTAAGTATGTTAGATCACTTCGAAAATGGAATTTTGTCCAAAAAAATGAATACAATTACATTTTGGAAACAGAAAAAAAGAATATGGTAGATCAGAACAGTTACAATTATATCTTTGAAACTTAAAGAAAGAATAGAAATTGATTACCTCAATTTATTTATAATATTTTTTTGGGAAAGGCTAGTTGGGAATTATGATGTGTTTTCATGTAAATGTAAAACCAAAAACTAAATTGTTTTTTAGTTATTTAATTATTTATCAGTGGAGTTGGTTAAACATAAATGTCGTTATCCATAAATGGAGTTAGTTCCAGAATATTTTAATGCAAATTTGGAGTTAGTTATTAGTAAGTGAGAAAAATTTTGCGGAGAATGTAAAAAGTTTGTAAAAAGTGGGCACATGAGGCGACTGTGAGAATCGCCCTATCACATAACTTGCATGCTTTTGCAGGGTGGCGAGGCAAGAGTGATTCTTAGAATTGTCCCATGTGCCCACTTCTTACACTCTCCAGAATATTTTAATGCAAAATTCTTACACGCAGAAAATTTCTCACTTACTAATAACTAACTCATTTATGGATAGCAACATTTATGTTTAACCAACTCCAATTATAAATAATTAAATGACTAAAAAACAATTTATTTTTTGGTTTTACATTACATGAAAACACATCCTAATGCCTAACAGTTTTATTTATTTAAACATAAAATATATAGGGTAAGATTTTTTTTTACTTTTTTTTAAATAATATATATATCTTTCCTATTAAAAGTAAATGTTGGAAAATTTGAAATCAAGTAAATGTTATTTCTTTAATTTCACTAATTTAATTGGCTTTCATTTTTTTTTGGAATTTGCATAATAATAATATGAAACAAATGTCCCATGTTGTTTGCTTTGTCCTTTTATATATTTATGCATTGCATCTCTTCATATGTTTTTCCAAAGGGTGTAAAGTGCAAAAGTATATATATATATATATGTGTGTGTGTGTGTGTGTGTGTGTGTGTATATATATATGTGTGTGTGTGTGTGTGTGTGTGTGTGTGTGTGTGTGTGTGTAATGTTTTATGTGTAATGTTTTAATAAATAAAATTGTTGGGCATTAGGATGTGTTTTCATGTAAATGTAAAACCAATAAATAAATTGTTTTTTAGTCATTTAATTATTTATAAGTGGAGTTGGTTAAACATAACTGTTGTTATCCATAAATGGAGTCAGTTATTAGTAAGTGAGAAATTTTCTGCGGAGAATGTGAGAAGTTTGTAAGAAGTGGTCACATGGGGCGATTCTGAGAATCGCCCTAGCCTCGCCACCTCGCAAAATCATGCAAGTTATGTGATTTGATATTATGAGATTAATCATTGTAATCACATAACTTGCATGCTTTTGCAGGGTGGCGGGGCGAGGGTGATTCTCAGAATCGCCCCATGTGCACAATTCTTACACTCTCTAGAATACGTCCCTTGTGCACAATTCTTACACTCTCCAGAATACTTTAATGCAAACTTCTTACATGCAGAAAATTTCTCACTTACTAATAACTAACTCTATTTATGGATAACAACATTTATGTTTAACCAACTCCACTTATAAATAATTAAATGACTAAAAAACAATTTTTTTTTGGTTTTACATTTACATGAAAACACATCCTAATGCCCAATAGTTTTATTTATTAAAACATTATATATATATATATATATTATATATATATATATATATATATATATATATATATATATATATATATATATATATATATATATATATGTTTTTTTTTGTAAGTAAGATAATTCTATTAAAAGAGTAAAGAATATTTACATCGAGTCTGCACTGGCAGACAGTAACCAAAATAACACCTTACAGCCTTGCCTAACAGGAGCGAAGGAGACGAACTGCCCTGATGCAAAAAGTCCATAGACGAGTGGGAAAGAAAGCCGGGAAGCTCACCACGGAGGGCGGCCGAGTGTAGACCATAGGTTTATCAGTGAAAGCTGACAAAAAGGCATTATAATCCGAAGCCAACATAAGGCCAAGACCAAAGGCTCAAAATCGGCATAAAGACCCAAAACCAGAAAAACTAACATAGACCAGGAACCGACAGATGACACTAGAGGGCATAGAACCAACCAGAGGAGAACCGAGGATGCCAAAACTGAGCCAAGCGAGCCAGGGGGCTAAGGGAAACTGTCCAAGCACGGAAAACCTCCCAGCCTGCTGGTGATATCCAGACCCACATCGAGGAAGTGCCTATCCATTTTGTCTTGCAAATCCTGCATGGAATGGAAGTTCTGGGCTTCCTTCATCTTTTGATCCTGCACCACAGGGTCCGGGCTAATTGTTTGCCTGAGCAACCTGATGAGCAAGGTGAGCTTCTTGTTGACAATCTCCACCCCATCCTAGATAGCCGAGATTCTGCGCTCCATATGCTCCTGGTTGGCGGAAGTAGTACCAGGAGGACAGCTCGGGGAGGGTTGCTCCTTCTCCATGTTCTGCTTATCAGCATCTTTCATGTCCAGGGCTTTCGCCAGGAGAGTCTTCATCCTCCAACTTTCCGCTTTGGTACGCACGAACTGGGTTGTTCGTTTCGCTGGGGTGCCCGGGTCACAGATCCAATTGACCTCACCAGTAATTTTTCCTTCCTGCTTGGTTTCTTCTTCTTGCTTGACTTTAGCCTCAAGCTCAGCAATTTTCCATTTACTTCTTGTAGAGGCCCTAGTGACATACATGCTCTGCGCTTTGCGCAGATCCTGGGTAGCTCCCGCACATCTACAACTGGAAGCCTCCATACTGAACGTATGCGCTCTGTAGCTACACTGCTTATTTTGATTTCGCTTGCTGCTGATACTAGCCGAGCTGAGGGCAGAGGTAGTGAAATCCTCGAAAGATCTCCCTGTTAAATAGATTGGAGCCTTGGTAGGCTCCCGAGAGTGGCTTGCCATCGGGGCAAGAGGCGTGGTACTAAGGCAATTAATATTGGGGGTGTCCACACGAATCCTGTAATCCTTTCCTGCAAGCGCAGTAGAATTCCTGAGTGTCTTGCTTCTGAGCTCGGAGTGCTTGTCCTTGCTTCTCAAACAGTTATTACGGATAGACTTGTGGCATGATCTTTGTTGATGGTTCCCATACTTGAATCTGCTCCGTATTGAGCGATGTCGCTTCTTCTGTCCAATCCTCCCGCAAGTGTGATGGGGAACCTGTTTATTGCTCCTGTTTTCTGTTTGACGGAGCCGGTGAAGAGGACCGTTACCGGTTAGGCCCGGTCGATGGTGTTCACGTCATGTTGTGCCAGCTGTGTACATCGGGCTTTCAGATTTGGACAGTTCACCTCCTCCCAACAGCTGTCCCATCCACTTCCCTGACTGTCTACACCACAGTTCGCCAGGTAATCCGCCACCTTGTTTGCTCGACGTCGGATCGCCTGGAAAACAAGACCTTGCATACCGCCCAGGAGTTCCTCGATGCTCTCTGTGACCTTTTCTAATCTCCAGTGTTTGATTGCTTTGTTAGCTCTAATTCCTCTTTGTAATTTTTGCACAGTGGCAATGACCAGCGAGGAGTCCCCCTCCACAATTAAATTGTGGAAATTTCGGGACTTAGCAATTCTGAGGCCGTGTTCCAGGGCCGCAAACTCCATTTCATTGTTGGTGCTTTATCCAAGCGCTCTGTAGTAGATGTGTAGGATATCTCCCTTCTGATTGCGAATAACTCCTCCAATTCCAGCCGAGCCAGGGTTGTCGCGCGAAGCCCCATCAAAATTTAATTTAAGCCCTCCATCTGGTGGACATTACCAGGATTCGCGTAAGGAGGGTTGAGGGGTGCTTTGTGGCAAAACAGAGTGATGTCCACATTCCTCCAGACGGAAGTTTTTTAGAATTCGTAAGTCCAGAGCTGTAGGTTTTTCATTGTCGTATGTTCTACATTTAGTGTGAATCAGTTGCTAGATGTTGGATATGATGCTGTCTTTTTTGAAATTGATGTTCCTGTACTCGTCTTGGAAAATCCTTCGATTACGCTCCTTCCATATAGACCAGAGAAGAAATCCTGGAACCGATTTCCAGATGCTGTTGACTCTTTGTGTGCCTAAAAAATTCGTTCTCCAATTCAAAATAGTATTTTGAATTGAGTCTAATTGCCGGTCTGAACTGCTAAGGAGGTCTTCCATCCACCACCATAATTGCGTTGCCCATTCGCAAGTGTTGAAAAGATGGTTTAAAGACTCTGGTTCTTCAAGGCACATGGGGCACCGGGAGGGTCCAACAAAGCCTTTCTTGCGAAGATTGTCCCATGTTAGGGTCTTGTTTCTCATTAAAAGCCAAAGGAAAGTCCTAATTTTGGGCCATAAAAGATTATCCCAAACTTTGCTGCTCCAGGTCTGGATCTCTCCCTGTTCGTTCTTTTCTAAGATATTCCTGGCTTCTTTCAGTGAGAAATTTCCATTCCCTTTGAGACCCCATCTGAGTTTGTCATCCTCTTCTGCTTTCCTGATTTTTCTTTTTAGGATGCCTGCATTTAGAATTTGAGCTATGTGATTGTTGTCCTCTGTGTGCTCACTGTTGAAGTTAATCCAATCCCTCCAATTATCGTCAGTGTTGTGCTGTTGCCAGTATTGATTAACAGTGTATTTGCCTTGAGCCTGATAAGCTTGCCTTAAATTTAGCAAATCAGGAGAGTCGAGTTTAGGTAACTGTTGCCAGGCATCCTCCCAGAACAAAGCCAATCTGCCATTACGAATTTCCCAAAAGTTGTTCTCCTGTACGAGATTTTTGTTCCGCTTAGCATGATTCCATGTAGGTGAGCCATCCGAGGTTTCCTGCAGTCTAATGAGGTCCTGAGTGTCACAATCTGGGACATATTTTTCTTTCCAGTGCTTGGCCCAAGGTAGAGTAGGGTTTTCAATCCACCTCCACCATAATTTGGCACCACAAGTGCGGTTGATAACCTCTGGATCAACAAGATTCAACCCTCCCCTAGATTTTGACATGCATAACTTATTCCATGCAACAAGAGCCCACTTTTTCTTCTCACCATTTCTGCTCCAAAGGAAAGATCGTTGGATATTTCTTATTTGTTGCAGAATCCCTTTGGGAGCAGGGAGTAAAGAGAGGAGATAATGAGGAATGGCTTGAAGGACGGATTTGGTTAAGACTAAACGGTCGGCTAGGTTTAGAGCTCTGAAGGTCCAGTGAGAGCATTTCTTTTTTAGGTTGGCGAGGATTCTTTCCCAGTGCTCTTTCTTCCAGGGTTTGAGAGTGAGAGGAGCCCCTAAGTACTTCGAAGGAAGGGAACTGATTCTGAAGCCTAAAAGCCGAGCTAGGTGAGATTGGACAGCAGGGTGGGTGTTGAAAAAGAAGATAGTTGATTTAGAGAAGTTTATTTCCATACCTGAGGCTTGACTGAAAAGGTCCAGAATTTCCCTATAAGCAACCGCCTCCTTCACTGTGGGAGTCCCATGTAACATAGTGTCGTCTACAAACTGTTGGTGTGTAGTGGCCCAGAGCGATCTTATAGGCTTAAGACCTTGTATTTTACCTTCCACTTTCTTCTTAGCTATGGTTCGACTGAGGCCTTCCATGAGAATGATGAAGAGGAAGGGAGATAAAGGATCCCCTTGCCTGATTCCTCTTGAGGGGGCGAAGGGATCAGAGGGAGCTCCGTTGATAAGGACAGAATATCTTGGAGATCTGATAAGAGCCATGACCCATTTTATCCAGGTACTGCTAAATCCAAACGCCTTTAGAACTGCCTCGAGGTATCTCCAGCTGACTTTATCGTAGGCCTTTGACAGGTCCAGTTGCATAAGCATACCTGCTACTTTCCTTGAATGCAAGGAATGGATCATCTCCTGAGCCAAAAGAATGTTGTCGAAAATCTGTCTGCCCTCCACATACCCCGATTGCTCTTCCGAGATGATACCCGGGAGAATCGTTTTCAGTCTGCTGGCTATTATTTTTGATATAATCTTGTATATGACGTTACATAAGGCAATAGGTCTGAACTTTTCAGGGGTTTTGGCTTCTTCAGTTTTGGGTATGAGGGCTAGAAACGTAGAGTTGAGGGATTTGAGAATAGTTCCCGATCGTCTGGAATCTTCCACTGCCTCCCATACATCCTGTTTAACAGTACTCCAACAAGCTTTGTAGAAATTGATAGTGAACCCATCTGGCCCAGGAGCTTTATCATTGGGCATACTTCTGATAGCTTCTTCTGTTTCCTCCATGGAAATCTTCCTACAAAGGGCCCAGTTTTGGTCTGCAGTTATGATCCTCGGGATGGCTTCCGTCAGATCCATGATAGCTTTCTCCCTGTTTATGTGAGGTTCCTGGGCAATCGACTTGAAGTGAGCTGTAAGCTGAGCAGATATTTCATTATGATTTTTTAGAATTTCCCCTGTATCACTTTTCAGTTCTAGAATTCTGTTACTACTTCTACGGTCTAGCGCTGATCTATGGAATAATTTGGTGTTCATTTCCCCTTCTTTTAGCCATTGGATTCTTGATTTCTGTTTCCATAAGGTTTCTTCTTGAGCGCAGCGACTGTGCCATTGCTGCGAGAGAAGTTTTTCCTGTTCCAAGGCTTCCGCACTGAGATTTCCTGCTGTTCCTTGTTTGTGGATCTGCTCCAGCTTATTCTCGAGAATTATCTTCTCCTGGAAGATGTTACCAAAGACAGTTTTGTTCCATTCTTTTATGTGCTTCTTAGTCAGTTTGAGCTTCCTTTAGAGATTGAACATCTTGGATCCACTGCCCTCCAAAGGTTCCGACCACCATTTCTTTACCATCTCCTGAAAGTTGGGGTGGTCCAGCCAGAACTTTTCAAAGCGGAAGGGTCTGTTCCTGGGGGTGCTGGAAACTTCCACAATGAGCGAGATTGGCCAGTGATCCAAGCCCCCGCTGGGCAGGATGTCTGATTCAACTGTGGTGCCGTCCATTATTATGCTTTCTAAGATTAAGAATCTGTCCAGGCGGGAGGCTATGAGCTTATCACCTCCCCTTCGATTGTTCCAAGTGAAGGAGCCAAATTTGGGGAAAACATCCACCAGCTTGGTTGACTCCACAAAGGTGGCGAAAGCTTCCGCATCTCTGCCTAGTTTTCTTAGGCCTCCTTTCTTTTCTAACGGGGTGGTGATCATATTAAAATCACCCCCAAAAATGCACTTGGAACTTGGATACCTTCTGATTATTTTATGTAGGGTGTCTAAAAAGGACAGCTTGTCTTCTAATTTCTGAGGACTATAAACATTTATGCAGATGAAGGAGTTAGAGTTACCTATAGGTTGGAAGACGGTTGCCAAGAAGTGCTTGTTGGCTTCAGTCGAAAGTAACTGGATATTCCTTGCGTCCCATAAGGTAGCAAGGCCTCCTTCACGACCTTGACTTTCAATCTCTAGAATTTCCATATGGCTTCCTAACTTTCTGCATAAAGTGGTGATATTGGAACTGCTGCATTTTGTTTCTTGTAAAAACAAGATTTCTGGTTTGTGACACTGAATCTTCCTCTTTAAAATCCTGTGTTTTGCCTGGTTGTTAAGCCCTATCTTCATGTAAAACTGCTTTTCATTGGAAGAAATCGAAGGCTGTGAGTGCCTTCATTTTCCCTGAATTTAACATGATCATACCTAGCTCTTGTAGTGCTTCCCCGCTTGTCTTTCGACCTCTTCTTCTCTTTTTTTTTGAGCTGGGTGTCTTCCATAGGGGGCTTTTTGAGTGAGAACTATGACCTTTCGCCACACCTAGCTTACTTTTCTGTCTGTCCATTAAAGCTTTTTTCCTTGCTATGAAAAGGTCATTAACTATTCTGAGCTCTTCCTCCGAAGCGTTTTCTATCCCGTTGGCTTTCCATTTTGCGGCCATTGCTGGGAGGTTCAGACCTTCTCTTGCTAGCGCGTTCTCCCATTCTTGGTCTCCGCTGCCACCATCACTGGTTAACATGTCCGTGTCTTCTCCCGTATCCTCTGTTCTTTCCTGCATTTGAACCTCATCTGTGAAGTTCCCAGCCTGCAAGTCCTTCTCTGTGGGAATGTCTTTTCCTTCAGGCTTTGCTTCTGAGGTTGGAGCTTTGTGCTTTTCTTCTGAATCAGTTTCCGGGTCTAGGAGCGCGAACGAGTTGTTATGGGTGTTTCTTATCCGGTTTCCTCTGATATTCTTTCGTCTATTTGCTCTGTGTTTGGATTTGGGTTTGAGGAATACTTCCGTATCTTTGTGGGCTTGAACTGAAACGGTATCTTGCTCCTTCTTTAGCTTTGGGCAATCCCGTAACAAATGCCCATGTTCATGGCATTTTCGGCAGCGGAAGGGAATCTTCTCGTAGTCAATATCCTGGAAATACTCCTCGTCCCTGTATTCCAACCAAAGTCCTTCGTGAAGAGCTCCGGAAACATCCATTTCAACTCAAATCCTGGCATAAGAAGTGTATCTTTTCTGGAGAGTTGCTTCAGATGCTTTGACGAAGGTACCGAGTTTGTCACCAATTTGTTTCAAAGCCGTTAGACCCCAATAGTCTATTGGAAGAGAGAAGAGACGTATCCAGACTGGGACTTGGGTGAAGGATTCCTTTTCCGGGGCAAAATTCGGCTTCCAGGGTCTCATGTACAAGCCTGCTGAGGCCATAAAATACGGACCACCTTCAAATATGCGGTCCTTGTCTTCTAAGTTGGTGAAAACCACAGTGAAGAAGCCTTTGGCTCCTAGATGTAGTTGAACATCTCCTCGAGGTTTCCAGTGCAGTTTTATCCATTGACACAGAGCTTTTTCCAGTGGCCAAATGCCCATGAATTTGCAGATGATGGCGTGTTCCGCCATGTACTCCCTGTAAGCTTGGATTTCTGGGTCCGTGATGACCACTCGTAAGCTTTTGGTCTGTTTTGGTTTGCAGGCCCCAATGCTTGGAGATGCAATTTTGGGGTTTGAACTGGGTTCCCCCTCCTTATCCGGCCCTCCTTGTTTGTTTCCCGTTTGCTTTCTTTCATCATGCCCTTGTCATTTCCTGTTTTCTGAGGACTTGTTTATTACAGGAGTTTTGTCTTTAGCGCCAATCAGGTTATCAATTTATGGGCCTGTGCCCTTCGTTGTTTCCTTAGTCTTGTCAATGTTCCCTTGGGATTGAGCCCTGTCTCCACTGCCAGGTTGATTGTTGTTCCCCAACCCTGTTATTCGGACTCCTTCTTTCCTTTCATTATTCTGCTTCTGTAGGACTATCTGCTTGAAGGTAGGGGCCCCACTGGACCCCTCCGCCTCCATGCTACTAGACAGCCACTGACCCCGTCGAGTCAGGGCTGCAAGGCGAGATAAAACCGCCTCCAAACCCGCGAGAAGCCCAACAGTTGGAAAGGCTTAGCCGTGACAGACTCACAGCAGTCAAAGACGATGGAGAGAGCCACAGCAGGAAGCGATAGTGTTAAACCCTAGCAGTCGCCATGAGAGCCGAGCAACTCGAATATCTATAATTAGTATCAATATTAGGGAATAATCATATATATATGTATTATTGCACTTTACAATTTTTGGAAAATTTTATGAAGAAAGGCAATGCGTAAATATATAAAAAGACAAAGCAAACAACATGGGACATTTGTTTCATATTATTATTATGCAAATTCCAAATTAAATAAATAAATAAAATAAATAAATAATAAAAAATAAATGAGAACCAATTAAATTAGTGAAATTAAAATAAATAACAATTCACTCGATTTCAAATTTTCCAACATTTACTTTTAATAGGAAAGATATATATATTATTTAAATAAATAAATAAAATTCAAATTTTTTTACTTTTTTAAAATAATATTATATATATCTTTCAATGTTGGAAAATTTGAAATCATATATATTGTTATTTATTTTAATTTCACTAATTTAATTGGTTTTCATTTTTTTTTTGGAATTTCCATAATAATAATATGAAACAAATGTCCCATGTTGTTTGCTTTGTCTGTTTATAGATGCATTGCATCTCTTCATATGTTTTTCCAAAGACCATAAAGTGCAAAAATACATCTAATATATATATGTGTGTGTGTGTGTGTGTGTGTGTGTGTGTGTGTGTGTTTTAATAAATAAAACTATTGGGCATTAGGATGTGTTTTCTTGTAAATGTAAAACAAAAAAATAAATTGTTTTTTAGTCATTTAATTATTTATAAGTGGAGTTGGTTAAACATAAATGTTGTTATCCATAAATGAAATTAGTTATTAGTGAGTGAGAAATTTTTTGGGAGAATGTAAAAAAGTGGGCACATGGGGCGATTCTAAGAATCCCCCTAGCCCCGCCACCCCGCAAAAGCATGCAAGTTATGTGATTTGATGCTGCAAGATTAATCACTGTAATCACACAACTTGCATGCTTTTGTGGAGTGGCGGAGTGAGGGCCATTCTTAGAATCGCCTCATGTGCCCACTTCTTACATTCTCTAGACTATTTTAATGCAAACTTTTTAGACGCAAAAAATTTCTCACTTACTAATAGCTGACTACATTTATGGAGAACAACATTTATGTTTAACCACCTCCACTTATAAATTATTAAATGACTAAAAACCAACTTATTTTTTGGTTTTACATTTACATGAAAACACATCCTAATGCCCAACAATTTTTATTTATTAAAACTATATATATATATATATATATATATATATATATATATATATATATAATACTTTCGCTTACAGTCTTTGGAAAAACATATGAAGAGATGCAATATGTAAATATATAAAGGGACAAAGCAAACAAATGGGAATTTGTTCATATATTATTATGCAAGTTCCAAAAAAAATAAAACCAATTAAATTAGTGAAATTAAAATAAATACAATTTAGTTGATTTTCAAATTTTCCAACGTTTACTTTTAATAGGAAAGATATATATATTATTTTAAAAAGTAAAAAAAAAATCTTACACTTTTAAAATAGGGTAAGATTTTTTTTACTTTTTAAAAATAATATATATATCTTTCCTATTAAAAATAAATGTTGGAAAATTCGAAATCAACTAAATTGTTATTTATTTTAATTTCACTTTAATTGGTTTTCATTTTTTTTTTTAGGAACTTGCATAATAATAATACGAAACAAATGTCCCATGTTGTTTGTTTTGTCCTTTTATATATTTACGCACTGTATCTCTTCATATGTTTTTCCAAAGGCTGGAAAGTGCAAAAGTACATCTAATATATATATTTATATATATAATAAATAAAACTATTGGGCATTAGGATGTGTTTTCATGTAAATGTAAAACCAAAAAATAAATTGTTTTTAGTCATTTAATTATTTATAAGTGGAGTTCATTAAACATAAATGTTGTTATCCATAAATGGAGTCAGTTATTAGTAGTGAGAAATTTTCTACACGTAAGAAGTTTGCATTAAAATATTATGGAGAGTGTAGGAAGTAGGAACATGCCGATCCCGCAAAAGCATACAAGTTATGTGATTACAATGATTAATCTCGCAGCATCAAATCACATAACTTGCATGCTTTCGCGGGGTGGCATGGCTAGGGCGATTCTCAGACTCCCCCATATGCCCACTTCTTACAAACGTTTTACATTCCCTACACAAAATTTATCACTTACTAATAACTGACTCCATTTGTGGATAACAACATTTATGTTTAACAAACTCCACTTATAAATAATTAAATGACTAAAAAACAATTTATTTTTTGGTTTTATATTTACATGAAAACACATCCTAATGCCCAACTAGCCTTCACCAAAAAAATATTATAAATATATAGCGAACTCCTTCATCGTAATCTAAGTCAAATTGAGGTAATCAATTTCTATTCTTTCTTTACGTTTCAAAGATATAATTGTAACTGTTCTAATTTACCATTTTTTTTTTTTTTTTTTCTGTTTCGAAAATCTAATTGTATTCATTCTTTTTTTTTACAAAATTAGCTAACGTACTTAAAAAATAAATAAATAAATAAATCTTACCCTTTTAAAAGCTATACTTTTTTTTTCTGGTCTTGTTTACCTTTTTAATCTTTATCTTTATTTTCTTGGGGTTAATTAAAAAAGAACGCACAAAAACAAAACTTACAAACAAAAAACCTAGTTATATAGCCAAACTATTTGGCTTTATGGTTTATAAGTTTGTAACTTCCAAGTGACAGTTACATAGTACACACCCCTGGTCACATCACTGCGGCAACTTGTATCCATGTTATCTCATGTGTTGTGTTAGTGTTATATGGTTTAAAGTTTTTTAAGTATATTTTGTTGGTTGAATTGATTTATAAGTTCGTAGGAATTTGTTAAAATCACAAATTTCAATTGTGAATTTTTAGTTAAAAGGTTTTAAAATTTTAGTTAAAAAGTTTTAAGGATTTTTTAAAGTGTTGAATCTATATATAGTTAAAGATTATATTTTAAATAATGAATGATCATGATTTAACCAAAAATAATTTCTTTGACTACATAATAGTTAACCAAAGTCTTTTATCTAAATTTTTTGTTGCCGCCAATTTACTAACTTGCATGAACATCTTAATGGAAAAAAAAACATGCATGAATGTTCTAGTTCATAATTACATCCCCATTGGAGATGCATAAAAGGAAATAGTTATGCTTCTATTCTCAAACATATTATCATAATTTGTAATCTTATAGGTGTGCTACATGTGTGTTATATATTGTGATCGTGTATTATAATTGTGAGTTTCTAGATTACTATCTTTAGCTAATCAAATCCACTTTCTTAGAGTATGAATAGGCCTAATGGTTAAGAGCATGTGTTTCCTCTTAAGAGGTCACACGTTCAAAAATCGGAAGGGTCTAGAGTAGGTATGCCTTCATAGACATAATAATCAAATCGTTGCGTAGAGGTGGGTCTCTTGTCCCACAAACAATGGAGTCTCATACACCAATTTGGTGTTTGGCTTGGCTATGACGATAGAGATTCTGAAAATGTTGTTACGAGAAGGAACAGCGTTGAGATGGAAGTCTACTGAAACCAGTGGTAGATCTAGAAAAATTTTGAAACCTGAAATGGTGGGCATGCCTTTGGACTCAGATGGGGAACTAGTTGATGAAAGAGAAGAATATGGAACACCTTTGTCTACATCCAGTCATTCATCTGAAGATGTAAATTCTGATGGTGTGCAAGAAAATATGAGTGATTTTGAATAGTTCTCTAAGACAATTTACATAAGTGATGTTTGCATCGTATCTTGAAATAAAATTTTTGATTTCCATATGGTGTTAAATCAGAAATTATGAGTCATTTTTATGTTGTTTGATTATATGTCTTAATTATAATAATTTTTATTGTTTAGAATATCTACAATGCAACGTTGAATTAGAGACATAATGTATGTTTCATTCAATATACAAATAATGACATTTTGATTCATTTAGTCATGTAATTTGTTCATAATGTCATGGTTTTTTAATTTTATCGTTGAAAAAATTCCAATTTATTTTATATCTAGCATGTTATGGTTGAAAACATGTTGAATTTATGGTTACGAAAGAAAAATGTTATTCTACCGAAAACATTAATGTGTTTTTTCCTCATAAACAACTGTTTTTTTGCACATAAAAATTCGGTTTTACTAGCATTTTTTAAAAATGTTGAAAATTGACCCTAAAAAAAATCATCGTTCTAATATCAACACTTTTTCGTTTTCAAGGATTTTTTTTGCACTAAAATTTCGTTTTCACTGCCATTTTTAAAACATGTTCAAAATTGACCCTAAAAAAAACCATCGTTCCAGTATACACACTTTTCGTTTTTAGCACTATTTTGATGTTTTTTCTAGGTTTTTTGGCGAGGGTTCCCGTTTTGCGTTTATAGTTCCCTTTTCAAAGTTTACATTGTTTAAAAGTGATTGTGTGACATAGTGTAACTTATTCTGCAATGTGTGTATTTTAATTCTGAAGTGTGAGCAAGATTTGGAGTGTAACAGCAAGTGTGTTGGAGTGTTGAGAGTGATACTTACAATGATCAGTTTTGAGCACTAGTTTCCTTTTTCTCCAAGATAAATTTTACAAAATAACTTTGAAACAAAAACCCCACCTATATTAACAATGTATGTGTGAGTCGGATTGGTTGTTCTAAATACAAGGAAAATTGAATCATCCAACAGTGAGGTTGTCTTTGCATCTTACCATTGTTGGCATTATTGTCGATTAACAACAAGGTAGAGCAGCGAATGAACATGTATTGTTAATGCAAATGATGGCAGAGTTAATATATGCATAATTGAACAACCATTTTTGATGGCATGCTTGTGTTGATGCAGGTATTGTTATGCCTTGGAGGTGAACAACTTGCTTTCATATGTTTTTATTGCATGTTGATGATGTTGCATTTATTGTTATGGTAAATGAGCAGCAAAGTAGGATGGAAAAGGATGTCATGTGCTTGTTAGTTGTTGATGACAACAATGTTGCAGAGAACGAAGATATGGCATTAGAGAATGACTTTTTTGCAAATGTTGTGATATAAATGTTTCTATATGTTTTGTGTAAGGTTGATTTGAAGGCTAATGTGTACATCATGTTGTAAGGTTGATTGTGCATTATAGGTGTTGTTGATCAAGGAGGTGATTGATGTATGATTTGATGCTTGGTTTGGCTTGATGCATTATGGTTCTTTGAGATGTAGTATGTTGCAAAGATTGTTGTGATGAAAGGTAAAGACAAAGGCAAAGGCATGAAGAATGTTGTCATGCTTGTGATGTTGTGATGTTATAGTTGTTGATGTATTGCTAGTGCAAGTTGCAATGACTATGATTGCTATGCTTGTTAATTTAACCAGTACAGGTGGATGAAAATAATATTTGGTGAGGCATTTATTTTATTTTAATATTCAAAATCTAAAAATGTGTGAAATGAATGAGTGGAATGCAAAGAGACAAGTCTTTTCACTTTGTATTCATGTTTGGGATACTAACAGCTATCAAAGTTTGTTTATAAAAGATGTGTGAGGTTGGAAGGTTGCATGGTTAGAGAGTTAAAGTGTGTGAGTTGATTTGTTTTTTTCATGAGTTACCTGGCACATATGAAGCAGATGTGAAGCACCTTTGAAGTGGAAAAGAGGCAGAGATAGAGATGGAGGTATGCATAGTTATAGACCAAGTACACTAGCATGTTGTTTCTTGTATATATCAGGAGATTGTAGCCTCCTTTCAAGTTGTAGATTTATAAAGAACAGGTTGGATCTTGTTGAGATAGGAGCCTCCTATGGGTTGTAGCTTGATAAAGAACAAGTTGGATCTTGTTGAGATAGGAGCCTCCTATGGGTTGTAGCTTGCAAAAAAATTGTGGAAGTTGGAGCTTCCTTGCAAGTTGAAGCTTGCAAAACAATGAAGGCAGTAATTTCCTATAGGTTTGAGACTAAATAAAATCATATGTAATAAGGACTAGGAGCTTGCATTTGTGTCACAACAATAAAAAATTGTGTTTTTCTCCTTTTATGTGTTTCCACCTATATCTGGTGTCCATTTGTGTTGTTGTGATGTTTTGATTTACATATTCTTTGTTGTTCACATATTAAATTTGTTGTTTATTTAATCAATTAAAAGAAAATTAAATAAATAAATAAATATGTTCATGAATGTACTAAATTGATTCACCCCTCTGCCCCTCTTAGTTTAGTCAAAGCTTCCATCAATCGGTATCAGTGTAGGTTCCTTCAATGTAAGTCTGACAGTTGGAAGGTAGACCTGATTGAGTCAAGGAATATCAAAGTGTACTTGTGCGATGTGCAACAAACTTTCAAGAATGGAAAGAAAAGGTAAAGGAAAAATTAATAGCTTATGGATTTGATGTATGGAAACTAATATGTGAAAAATATTGTAAAGGCTTCCCCCTCTAAGCAAGAAAAATGGTGGAATTCTCAGGAAAAATGTGTAATGTATAACAACTTTCACAATAAGGATCTTGAGACAGTGATAGATTTAAATTCTACAAAAAAAAAAAAAAATGGGAAAGGTTATAGCTCATGCATGAACGAGACACTAGTAGCAGCAACGCAAAAAGGGGAAAAAAGAGGAAGAAGAAAAAGTCATGTCAAAAAGAAGTGTTTAATAGAATGAGACATGTTCTGCTACTGTGAATGTCCCTAATTCTCATGAAGAAAAGAGATATGAACATGAATCCAAGCTTAACTCAGCCTTGGCTGAAATAGACATACTTGCAAATGAAAGTAGAGATCAAAAGAAGCAGATATGTAATGAAAGAGAATATGAGTTCAAGGAGGAAATTATGAAGCTAAAAATACAGCTTGAAGAAGCAAGAAGAAAAAAGAGGTGATGAGCAGTTAACTAAAGGAGAAAAAAAGAAAAGTGTAAAAGTTTACAAGTTGAGACTAAACATAGTTACCGATCGAACCAAAACTTTATCGATTTCACATTTTTTTAATGTAGCAAAAGAATCATTTGACTTTGAAAAGTGTTGATTCGAAATACATCTTTTTTTTTAGCATATTTTTTACACTTTAAATTTTCTTATGTATCAAGTATGAATATTTGTTTTTAATGTTAGTAATTTTCATGTTGATTTGAAAAGTGTACAACATCAACCCCTTTTTTTAGAAGATTTATTTTTGACAATTTAAATTTTCTAATGTATTAATTGTGGATAATTTCTTTTAAATGTTGGTAATTTTCATGCGGATTTTGAAAAACAACAACATTTTTGTAAGATGTATTTTTTAGACTATAAATATGCTCATGTCCTAAGTATGTGCAATTTTTTTAAATGTTGATTATTTGCCAATTTTTCAAGTTGTCTTATCCATCTTGATTTTCATCCTCAGATGTTTATGTTTTAAAGGTTTTCCAACATGTGTTTCTATTTTTCTTTACAATGTTTTTTTATAATGATTTTTTTTTGCGAAGTTTAAAAATAATAATAACATTAAGATTTTGAGATTAAAATTTTTTTATATGTATATATTGTTAATTAATACTTCAATATATATAAAATAATTCTCACTAAAATTAATAATTTTAAACATTATGTTATATCTATTTCTTACACCAAAAAAAACTACAATATTTTTTAATTATCAATTTCTTCTTGACTTACTTATCAGACATATATAAATTCTAACAAAATCAGACATATATAAAATTCTTAAACAAAATGATTATTATATATATTGGTTGGAAAAGTCTTCTTTTTTATAATAATAATTGTAATTTTAAATAATTTTAATTCGGATAGAAATATGATTATATTTTTATAAAAATATTTATTTATAACATAAATTTATGATTAAAATTTAAAATTTATTGGGTTGCACTATCCATAGGTTTAAAATGTTGGTTATAATGGTAGCTTGATAGATCGAGGGATTAGGTTGAATTGTTGACCCCCCAGCGTATCCGAAGTTTATGAATGGGAGGGTTTCGTAATTAATGGTTTTATGAAACCGCTTTTGCTAACGTGGAACTGTGTAGAGAATTGCGGATCCCTTTGCAAAATAGTTAATCACTCAAATTTTCTTTTGCATTCTATTTTTTAAAACCAGTAAATCAAATTATCATTGCTACGGTGCGAGTCATAAGGTATTTAAAAAAAATTGAGCAAATGGAAGAGGGTAGATGGCCTAAAGTTGTCTTTAATGATAGATTGTGCAAGAGCAAAAAATCTTGGATGCATCAAAATAACAAATGGCTTAGTAAATGGAGTATTTGTTTGAACGTGTGTCTGATAAACAGCGAAGAGATAAAAGCTTTTGTTATGGAAAAGCTCCACAAATGTACTTGGGATAAAGAGCTAGGAAAAAGAAAAATTACTATATTGAAGTGTTTAATCCCACTCATAATCATCAACCAAAAGCATAAATAGAGGTCAATATCTCTTGGAGAGCCAAAGAGATAAAAGCTTTTGTTATGGAAAAGCTCCACAAATGTACTTGGGATAAAGCGCTAGGAAAAAGAAAAATTACTATATTGAAGTGTTTAATCCCACTCATAATCATCAACCAAAAGCATAAATAGAGGTCAATATTTCTTGGAGAGCCAAAATTCTTAGCGCTGAGTTAAGGACTAATTCTCATCAACTCCGTTGTGAAATAGAGCGCTGGAAAAGGCCAAAGTGTGGGAAGAAAGGGTATGCATTTTTCGTTCTTCTAGAAAAGTGGAAACAGAGAAACAGTGCATTTTAGAATGTGAAGCCTTCAAAGACAATAGTGAAAGTTATGCAAATACACTAACAATTAGCTCTTGGGATAATCTATTTAGTGAGGGGTTTGTCGAGAAGTTCGCAGGATTTATTTTAAAGCTTCACAAAAAGGTCGAATACATCAAGCAGATGAAGAAGCAATCTGTCCCATAAGCTATCTTTAGCCTCGTGGATGTTAAAATAATTTATTTCTTCTTTTTTTTATTAAAATTTCGCAATGCTTTCTTGACAGTATATTCAGAGCTCAATTTCTAGGCCATTAAAATTAAATCTCCACAAAATGAGACATGGGTTTTTAGCAGAACCGCATCTACTAGATCTTTCGCAGGCAGTTTTGCAAAATTGTCAACGGTTCGAGCAATTTGTGGGGTTCTTCGAAAGAGAATTATTCATGTTTCTTGAATGGTTGGACGGGCAAAATGTCCAACAAAATCAACGACCAAGAAAGAAATGGTGATCTTCCAGATGACAAGCAACTGCAAAATTCTGTGAAGAAAATTGAAAACAGGAAGGAACACCACAGGTCAACAATATCGATAAAGAGCCATCTTTTCGTGGGAAGACATCTTGTACAAGATTCACAAACTCTGGGACGAAAGAATCATGATAAAAAAAATTAACTTACTCTTTAATAGTGCATCCAAAGGTCGACCCCGTTGCTGGAAGAGATGTTCACATTTGGCTATCAATTTATTCCTCCCTATGTTATTTACCGAGTTGTCACAAATGAGGGACATATGCTTGATCTGATTCCCATAACAATTAGAGAACCTGTTATAATGCATGATTTTGCAGTCACTGAAAACTATGTGATTTCCATATGGTAGCATGACATTGTCAACAATTTTAATCTTACTTGGATGGTTTTGGGCATAGTTATGTACCAATGCTCCCGAGGATGATGATGACATTGATCTTGAGATAGTTTCAGGGCCTGTCAGAAAAAGGCTAGGCAACTATCGAAATGAATTATGGATGGTTTATCTCACTATTATCTCTCTGAATCAAGAGATTTATATTGGTCGAAGTGTAAAAATAATTCTGAAAACGTTGTTTTGAACATATCAAATATGAAATGTGTTTCAACCTGAAGATTGGAAAGTGTCAGTTTAAAATTTCATAATGTTAGTCGTTTCTCCACTACCAGTTACACCTGTTGCACCACGTTCTATTGCCATATTCATAAGTTTAGCAATAGAATTGGCATATTCCATTGAAACATGGCATGCATGTTTTCTTTTCCATTCTCTTCTTCATGTCCCAAATTTAGTTTCAAAGTAAAGGCATAAGGAATGCAGTGGTAATCTTGTTTGTACAGGGTTAATACTGGAATCAGAGATTAAGTTAGTTGTCATTGCCTTGGTAAAATAGTTAAATATCCTTTACCATTGCCATGTAATGATATGATCTTGAAGGTGAGATATACATGTTTTCGATTATCTGTTAGATGTAACAAGTAGATGGAGGGCATTTCAAGAAAGAAAGGTCGAGACAAAGTACATTCTTGTGAAGCAAATAAGGAAAAGTTGTGGTGAGGGATAACAGTTGGAAAATGCAAGTGGAGGAATCGATTGGAGGAAAATTAGCAGGTTATAAGGGGGCAGTTTTAACAAATCCAAATTTTAAAACAGTCATAGGCACTTGGCAGCAGGGTTCATTTTTTTAATGAACGTATATTGGATTTTGTTTTTATCAGACCTAGAATCCAGGAGAGGGATACAACTGGCAATCAAAAATCATTTCCATATTTTTGGGCAATTTCCAGATTTTTAGTAAGCAGCTTCAGCAATCTCAGAATTAAAGCCAAAATATCAGCATTCAAAAGATTGTTTCCGTATTTCAAGCAGAGAATCAAACAATAGTTTGCTCCAATTATTCAAAATATTATGCAATAATTTTACATTTGTTTTTTGACAATTGTTTTGATATTCATTCATCATGTACCAAAGTTTAGCTGATCAAAGTATCGAATCCAAGTTTCAAGGAGGAAAATTAGTGTCAATAAAACAATTTCCAAAATTTCCAGATTTTCCGCAAATATTTAGAGATTATTTGTATTGTCAGTGAATTGTTTAGATTTTTATTTCATTGTCAATTGCGTGTAATATTTTATATATTGTTTGATTTTGAATAAAAAATATGTTGGATTTTGATGCCAAAACTTTATCATTTTTATAAAGAATTTTATTACAAGAATTTTAATTGAAATATTTTGGTTTCAGTTTCATGATAGAAATTGTTTCTCGTGTATATATTTCTCTGTTATTTTATAATTTGTTTCTGCATATGTTCAAAGTAACATAGGAGTTAGGGCAAGGCTAAGTTTGAGTATCAACATTCTTGACAGCCCGCTGCAAAGTTATCATCTACACTGAGATTAATTAATTGAAAAGTTTGTTTAAATTAGTTCATCTCCATGATTTGATTGTTGTTTTCTGTCATCTCTTGAATGTATATCTGTTTGGTTGTGGATTTTTTCTAAACACATCTACTATATTTGATTGATTAAGTATTCATTATAAATACTTAATTATCTGATTTCTCTTATTTTTCTCCACCAAACTCTTTAAGCTATGATTTTATGTTGAAACTAGATGTGGCACTTTGATCAAGTTTCAGCAAGAGGGGGGTTTAATTTTTAACAGAGATTGGATATCCATCATCAACCACCTACAACAGATAATAGATGTGGTCATTGTTCTTCAAAGGCCGTTGTCCAGTGATAGTAAACATCGTTAAAAAAAACCTCGTAGCACTTGAAGGAGCCACCTTTGGTTCGAAGGGCAGCTTGACCCTAAAGTTTGGTCAAGTGGGTTTCTCGACACAGTGTCACGGCGAAGTACTACCTTCGAGAAATAAAAACAACACACAAAATACAAATTTTGCATATAAATATAATTAAAAAAAATATGTATTCCACAACCTTTTCACTACAAATGACATGATAAAAATAAATAAATTAATAAATAAAATTAATAAGTAATGAATTATAAATTATGAAAGATTTTGAAAAAAAAATAAAGATATTGAAATGGAAAATTTATTAAATTTATATTCATAGATGATCACATTTTAAGTTTTATTTTCCAAAATAAAAAATATTCAAATAATATTTAAGTAAAAAAAAATAAAATGTTGAAAAAAACAAAACAAAAATTCTTAAAAATAAATAAAAATTAGACAACATAAAAATAAAAAAAAGTTGAATAATAAGATGTAACATTAAAAATAATTAAAAAGTCTTTAAAAACATTAAATAATTTTTTTAATAAAAGATAAAGTTTTTTTAACTAAAAATAAAATAAAACACTAAAAAAATCAAAACAATCAAAAATAATATTAAAATAAAAATAACAAAATGAACACCTCTGAGCCAGTCAATTATTAATTATTGTAATTATATAAATTAAGGAGAAGGCTTTTTTTTTATTTTTTAATGGTTTTTTAATTATTATTTTTTTAATAATGTATTGTTTAAATTATTATTTTGTGTTGTTTTAAGTTGTACAAGCGTTGGAAACGTTTCAAAGTTCTGAAAGAAGTACGTTTAAAACGCTATCACTCGCAAAAATGGAAATGTAAACATTCCAAACGTTAATATATTAGTATATAAAAATAATATAAAAAATTAAAAATTATTTTTTATTAAATTTTAGTATTTAAAATAATTATTTATATATATATATATAAGTAAATAACAGATTATCTTGTAAGAAAAAGGGAAATAAGGCCCATAGATAACAACTTAGAAAGAAAACCAAATCTATATTAACTCTTATAGATAATTATATGATAATTGAGTTTCGCTTGGGTTTCGGGTACGGGTACGTCCCAAAACACCACGTTCTTTTTTTTTTTTTTACAAAGTCGGTTGCTAGATGTATTCAAAAAAGTAGGGGGAGACTAAGCTCCGATGTTACAATGGAAGAGCTCACAGTATGAGCTTGCAGCTGAATTACATTGTGACAATTCACTGGGATGCTTTTACAATCCGATTGAAAGATTCTAATACAAGTATAGATTCTGATAAATTGGGACAAAAGCAAGCTGACTTTAAAATACATCTAGTCGATACTTATGTGGCTGATCTGCCGAGCGTTGGAATCCTCCAGGTGGATGTCAACTGCTGCAACTTTTGACTAGAGGAGTTGGTGCTTGGACCGTTGATCTTGTCCATCATAAACTTGAGAATCTCAACAGACTCCTGGATGTGCGCACAGGTATTTGAAAGAGCGTTGAATTGCTCCTACAGAGAAGAGATGCAGTGCAGGAATAGGTTGAGATCGGCCTCATATTTGGCTGTGAGAATCCTTGTAGCAACATCGATTTTTTCGTCCAGTAAGCGCTGATGCGTTCTGACTTGTTCTATCTCATCTTGAAGGTCACGGCAATGCAGGCAATCCTCACTTCGATCCATCAAAAGAGCTCCAAAGCTGGCTTGAAGCGGCACTGGAAGAAAACTCACACCAACTGTTGCGACAAAACTGGACACAGTTCTAAAGGAGATATCAGTCTTGGAATCGGGTGCTGTAGCCGGGCAATAGGAATCGCTAAAGATCAAAACAGGGGTACAGAGGAGCAGAAGAGCGGGCCTTATTAAATCGATGAGGAAGGATCGATCAAAAGGGGACCTGTAGAAGGAGGCGAGGCCAATGATGGAGATTGTCGTCCCACTGATAGTCGTTGCAGAGGAAGCGAAGACAGCAAAGCGCTTGGAAGAAGGGGCTTGGAAATGAAGGGGAGGCTTCCTGAGATAAATAGTAAGCGAGCAAAGGCTTGATGAGTACCGGTTCACGAGGAATAGGCATGGACGATCACGGATCTTGCAGTCAAAGATTTGATTCGTAGTATCAAAATATCCTGCGATGTGATACGAATGGGTTATCAGGGATTTGCAACAGCATACTTCAGATTTACTTTGGATTTGGTCAGAGTCCTTCTTAAAAATAGCGCAGTTCATTGGAGGAAAACAATTTGAAACCATCATAGATATCAGGGTATGAATTGATGTAAGATCTTATTGTTGCATAGGATGCTTCCTTTTGCCCGTGAGCAGGCTTGACTAGCCCTTTTGTCAGCTTCTTGATTGTTGGAACGGAGGACGTGATAGTAGTGGTACTCCTGGTCATGAGATGTCAGAATTTTACATCGATTGATGGTTTGTTGTAAGAAAAGATTGGAATCTCGCCGGCTATTATTCATTAAGATGATTATAATGGCGGAATCACCAAATATGAGGGCTTTTTTGATCCCTTGGGCCTGTAGCTGAAGGATGCCTTGGTAGAGGCCCAGAGCTTCGGCTCTGTTGTTGGAAAGGATTCCCAATCCCCATTCATAAGAGGATATGGGATCACCTGAAGGATTATAAATGATACCCCCTGCTCCCGCTGCTCCTGAGTTAGATTTAGATGCTCCATCGAAAAATAAAGAATGAGAATTTCTTGATTGAAGCCAGTTGTTGAATTCGTCATGTTTTAAGCGTATTTTCCAACTGAGACTGTTTGCTTTGCCCCTGATACTGTTGATTTTCACTGTTGAAGGAATACTGGTCTTGTCAAGAAGGTTTCGAATGAAGTCTCTTTCCTCTGTCTAGAGACTGGTGGTATCTATTTTTTTGGTTATCTTGGAAGATATGGTTTCAGCCACCAAACTTTTTGCTTTGATGGAAAGGCGCCTGATTGATGTTTCTTTATCTCAAAAAATCATGCTATTCCGAGCAATCCAAATCCGCCATAAAAGAGCAAATGGGAGGGTGTTCCATACTCTTTTAGCGGGATTACGTTTCATGGATTGCCAAGGGTAGTTCCTCTTCCAATTATTTAGAGCTTCGTCGATGGAGTGCTGAGAATTCCAAATGGAAGGTGCGGAGGGGATGATACTGTTCCAGCATGAGACTGCAAAGGGACAGGAGATAAAAAGATTTTGTATGGATTCCTCTACTACTTTACAGTTAGGACATATGGAGGGTCCAGCAATGCCTCTTTTTTTGAGATTCTCTGCAGTGAGAATTTTTCATTTCAGGAGAGTCCACATGAAAAATTTAATTTTTGGAATTGCTTCTACTTTCTTTAAAATCTTCTTGTTTATCCATGCTGTCGATGGGTGTTCCTTGCTGCTTAAGTAATCATAGCTTGCTTTGATTGAGTAACTGGTTCCTGTAGGGTCCCATCTGAACTCATCCTTGTCGTTTTTGAAGGTGGGCGCAATACTATGCAAGTGATTGCAAAAAAAGTCAAAGTTACCTTTAAGATGATGGGGGATGGGAGGAAATTTCCATCGCATCCAAACATGGGTTGATGCATCCCATTGAGAGATTTGGCATAAATTACATATACCTTTACTTTGTAAATAGAAGATTATGGGATCCATACCTCGGAGACTGTTTATGGGTGGGTTTCCCATGATTTTATCAGAACCGATGTTTACAGTTGCACCTCCTTTTGGCACTTTGGAGACATTTTGCACCATGAATGCAATAGCTTTTTTGCAAAGCTTCCATATCTTTATACAATTTCTGCTGGGGATCTCAGTTGTGAGTAGATCCTGCCTTGGTTGATTGAGGTATTTTGCCTCCAGGACTTTTTTCCACCAGGTTGTTTGATTCTCCATAAGTCTCCATATCATCTTCCCACCAAAAGCTAAATTCATGAGTGATGGGGATCTTATGCCAAGGCCTCCTTTCTCTTGGTTTTGGATAACATGTTTCCATCTTACTAGATTGAATTTTTTCTTCTCATTCTTTCCTCCCTTCCAGAGAAAGAATCTAAGAACGCTATCCATTTTACGATGGAAGGATGTTGGAGCTTGAGCCAGGGAAAATTGATAGAGGGGAAGAGAGGAGAGGCCCGATTTGAGAAGCACCAATCGCCCAGCTGGATTGAGCCACGAAGTTCCCCATTTCTGAACTTTCCTTTTCATTTTGTCTAATGTTAAATCCCAAACACCTGCCCTTGCATTCCCTATACTCACCGGCATTCCCAAGTAATTGAAGCAGTCCCAATTTAACTTACAAGGGACACCAAAAATGTTAGCAATATTGTGGATCATTTGAGATGAAGCATTCCATCCATAGATTCAACTTTTGAGATGATTAATTTGACCCCCTGAGTATCTCAAGAATTTCCAAAACGCCACGTTCTTAGAAGTTTCGTGCGATATAGGTTTTTTTAAATGTTTTTTATTTTTATTTTTAATGTTGTTTTTTTTGTTTTTTTGTTTTTTTCATTACCCCATCAATATTATTTACTTTTATTTTTATTTCTGATTTTTTGGGTTAATTTTTTAATTTTTATTAAATTATATATTTTTGGAAATTTTTTCTTTTTTTTATTTTTTTATTTTTTTTTTTTTTTTTATTTTTTTCAATTTTATCATTTATTTGTGTTTTTATTTATTTTTTAGCGGTTTTTATGTTTGATATTTTATATATTTTTATATCTTGATTTTTCATGTTTTTAAATGTTTTTATGTTTTAATATATATATTATTTACTTTTTATTATTTTTTGTTTTTGTTTTTTTTTTGGTCTCTGTTTTTGTTTTTCATGTTTGTTTTCTTTTGTATTTTTTATTTTTATTTATTCATAATATTTATTTATTATTTTATTTTAATTTTTTTTTTCTGCAAGGTCTATGTCGATCATTGACTAACAACCTGAGCCATTATGTGTCAATTTGATAGTTGATTTTAAAGTTTTTGTTATAATAGATCGAGTCCGCGTCCACAATGTGTCAATTTCACGGTTGATCTTTAAGTTTTCATTACAATGGGCCGAGTTCGCCTATACTGTGTGTCAATTTGATAGTTGATTTTTAAATTTGTGTTGCAATGCGTCAAATTGTTTTACGTTAAGATTTTAAATCGCTATACTTTTAACATTTTAAAAAAAAATACTTTTGGTATAATAACTTTTTCATTCAAGTATTTTTAAGTTTTTTTAGTCTTAAATTTTTTTCATAATGCCATGGTTGAAATATGTTGAAAAATTAAGGTTTTTTGTAGTCATGATATTTGATTTTAATTCCATGGTTGGAAATTTGTCAAAATTTTAAGGTTTTTTTAAGTCATGATATTTTATCTTTAATGTTATGGTTGAAAACTATTATAAGTATTTTTTCTTTAACACCGTGGCTAAAAATTGTTGGAATTTTAAGGTTTTTCCTAGACACTGTATTTTATCTTTAACGGCATGCCTGAAAATTGTTGGAATTTTAAGAGTTTTCAGAGACATGATATTTTATTTTTAGTGCCGTCCCTGAAAATCGTTGGAATTTAAGACTTCTCAAGGACGTGATATTTTATCTTTAATGCCATGCTTAAAAATCGTTCAAATGTTGAGGTTTATTGGAGTCATGATCTTTTATCTTTAATGACATTATTAAAAAAATGTTGAAAATTTACCCCGTTAATATATAGATGTTATTCCAACATCAACTCCTTTGGTTTTTAGGTTTTTTTTGCACACAAAAAATTGGCTTTTACTTCCAATTTTTAAAAATATTGAAAATTTACACTCAAAAAAAAAAATATTTCAGCATCAAAACTTTTTGTTTTCAGGTTGTTGTTTTTTTTGTTAATTGGGTTTTATGGCTAGAGTTCTCGTTTTGAGGTAATAGTTCTCATTTGATTGGTAACTTTGCTACTAATTCAGCTAGAAGTGAGTTAGAAGAAAAGAATAGATTGTGTAAAAAGTTGAAAGAGGAGATTGTCTCCATGAAGAACTCAGGTAAGAAAACCATTAAAGAGGATACAAGAGTATCAAAAAGAGATGTAGGAGAAGGGACAAGCAGCATGATTAGAAAGGAAACAAACAAAAGCAAGCAGCAAAACCAAAATGAAAAGAATGAGCTGAAAGGTCCTTTGCAAAATGGTCATTTTCTCCTGGAAATGAATTCAACAAATTTGGAAGATCCCAAAGGATATTTTTTGATCCCTTAAAGAATATCGAGTGTTTTTCTTACCATGAACCTGGACATGTAGTAGCAAAATGTAAGAGAAAGCAAATCAAGACTAATCCTCAGAAGATGCAGCAAACAAGAAGTCTCCCTCAAGCAAGCAAATAGAGAGGACAATCATCCCAAGTACACAAATCATTTCTATGGTTACTATTATTTGTGCAATGGATTTGGACATAAAGTTGTTGAATGCAAAATGTATGTAAAAAAGAGTAAAAATGACTCAAGAAAGTACACACAATTTCTTCCATTTCTTTTCCAAACAAGGTGTTGTATATGTAAAAACCTTGGCCACAAAGCCAAAGGTTGCAAGTTGCCATGTATCCACCTAAAGAAGTATAGATAGAAGATGAAAGCCACTAGAAGCTGACCAAACAATGAGCCAAAAGGAAATGAATATCGTAGAAAACAACTCACTAAAGTGTGGAAGAGGAAGAAAAAAGAGCAGCTTGTGACTTCAATGAAAAATTGAAGTCAACTTGGCCTCAGGGGGAGCTCCTCAAGGAAGCAATGAAGAACTTGGTCTGTGTTAGAGCGGCACCATCTCAGGGTGAGTGGCCCCAAGAATGCCTTAGAAGATGAAGCAGATATTTGAAGACTAAATTTGCATATGCACTGAAGAAAACCCTAATCAAAGTACTAAGGGCATTGAGAAGATAGTAAAGGCTTCTATTTTCTATATAAAACTAATGCCAAAATCTCTGAAGGAGAAAGTGGTATTGAAGAAACTTTTGATACAAAGAGTAGCATGCATCACCTACAAAATGTAATCGTCGGAAAATTTAAAATGTCAACTATAAAAAGAAGAAAAGAACTCAACAAGCAATATATATGTATTCAATGAATTTGTAGCTAAGCACATCGAGAAAGCAATTAGAATTTTGGTTCTCTTTACGACATTTCAAAGGAATTAGATGTGATGAATTTTTAGCCCTTCAATAATAATATTCAAACATATATCAGACAAATCTAAGGAGAAAGTATATTTGTGCTTGAAATATGGGAACTTAAAATTCAAGGAAAATACAAAGTCATTATATTGAGGGGATGGAAATCATATAGATATCAACTATTGCTTCTTCTTTCCTTGAATCCTAATTGGATGAGGCTAAGGAAGCAATCACATGTTATGGGGACAAAAAATTAGCATTCCAAACACCAAAATTATATACTGATCAGCAATGTTGGTCATTTCCAACCACAGTGTTTCCTAATGAAACAATTGAGATCAAGGAAAAGGATATGGGAAACCAGACTCATGAAAATAATCATAATGGACCAGTAATTGTCAATAAAGAAGATCACAATGAAAAGTAGCTTGAAATCACTAGTAAACAACTCGACAAATCAAATAAACTTTTGCATGAAGAAATCAAGTCCTTAGAGAACATCATTAGTGAAAACGTGATTTTATATCAAATTCACATAGAACTCTTGCAAGAAAACAAGTACCCATTCACAATTGCTATGCAAGTGGCTAGTAATACTACCTATGATTCAGGTAGATCAAAAGGTGTATGGAAGCATGTTATCAGTGACTAAAACACAAGAAAGACAAATAAATTTGCGAGGAAAGAAAGGAATATCCAAAACATGGGATGTTAAAGTGTAGGCTCAAGAATTGTCAAGACTCTTTATCAAAAAAGGTCTCCTCTAAATTGGTTTCCACAAAAGAACACAAAAATTTATCTTGAGGGGAAGATTAAAATGTTGTAGGAAGCAGGTGGAATGATTATGGCACAAAGAGACAAGAGTTATAGGGGCAGGATGAATAGAGATAGAATGGGAAAAGGCTACATGATGCAATGGAAAAATGAAGCATTACTTAGTTGGAATTTCAAGACAGAGAGAAAAGGTCATGCTAGGAGGTGACAAAGAGTTAGGTTAAAGTGTGTTAAATATATGGGTTGTGCATTATAAGATGACGAGACCAGCCCAACATTGTTCAGACTAATCAATAATTAAATGATTTAAGTGTGATTTAGCTGTGGATTAATCTATGACTACCAATCTCTCGAATTTTTCTAGAAAGTGATAGGTGGCATTTATGTATGCAATAAATATTGTGTACTGTACCTCGGGTCATGTTTCCCACTCTTTGTTTCATGCCAAAACTCTTCCTCCATCGTTCATTCAACCGTTTTGCACTTGTTCGCTGAGGGTTTGCTCTAGTGTGGTTTTGTTGCTTGTGAATGCAGCTGTGTTGCAACTATTGGGCGCGCCTTCTCGTTTTTTTCTTGTCCAACAGTGTGACTCTTATACTTGCTTGACTCTTATGCTTGCTTGGATAATCTTTGGTCCTGGTTCGTTAGGCAACCAAAAATGGTTCTGTTGTTGCCTGTGTAATTATATGTATGTGCTCTTTTTGCAATTGTTCCAACTGGTCTTTGCTCCACGAGCTCGGGTTCTAGTATGAGGTTGTCTTGCTTGTGAAACTCAGTGGGTTGACATGCACTCAGGTTTCGAAACAGTGGAGCTCTCTGGTCTTTGGCTTCAATGCAGGTAGCCTCTTCTATCCATGATTCAATTTGTCTTTTCTATTCTTCTGTTCCTAATGTGGCTACTCCTTTGTCTCAGTCGTTGGTTGGAATTCGAGGGTTAAAGGCTTGTTCTTTATTCTTGCTGTGAAACCTTCAGGTGGGGAAAATGTACCCCTCTTATGCTTGTATTCATGCACTTGTTTTTGTTCTCCTCTGTCGTCAGGTTGCTAACAACTGTGTGTTGATTCTTTTGCAGGTATTGGGGTTTGCAGTTGGGTATGCTCGAAACAAACGCGTTGGCCTCTGCCTGGTAGGCTCTGTCAACGCAACTATTCCTCAGTCTTTAGAATATGCCTGTGAGATTGAGGGTTTTGTTTTCCTCAATGCTTAGTCAAGGTTGTCTCTCATCTCTAGTAAGTATCCTGGTTGTTTTGTTAGCGTAGGCTTGCTCGGTTTTGTGATTGTTGGTTGTAACTTTTAATGAATGGGAGCCATTTCCCAAAACCCTCACCTAGGGTTTGTCGATCGTCAACTATGTGATTGTTTCTTATATTCTGGGACTCCACTATGTATGCTCATACATTTCATTTTATAGTTTAAAGAAAAACTTCCAGGGAAACGTTGGTTTCGATTTAACTTTGTTTTAATGATGATGGTTGGTTGTTGTTCCCTTCATTCTGGCTTCAGTGCCTTCGAATTACGACTGTTAATTTGCAACTGCGTTTGTAATTTTTTTTGTCCACGAACAGAAAGTTTTGTAGCTGCTTTGGTAATTTGTTCTAGTGGTCGATTTCGAAGTTAAGAAGATAATGTATGGCCTGTATGTGCTTAACTCATCCTGTTTGTTTGTCTGCGTTCACTCCTGTTCTTTCAATGTCGATTTCTTCCAGGGGTTACAAGCCCTCATTCTGGAAATGCAACTATCTCGCTATCTGGACTCTGTTTCTAAGAAAAGAAAATTAAATAAACTTGCATGTAAGCATTGTATCGATTAGTCTGATGTTCGGTGAATTAGGAAGCAAAACGAAAATGTTGTAGATGGAATTGAATTGTCTATTTTTTTAATATTATTGCTTGAATGCTAAAGTGTTGAACCCTTTCAATGGATTTTTCATGTACATTTGTAGTCTATGTTCATAGTTACCTGAACTGTGTAGTTATTGTTTTCAGTTGTAATTCTATTTAGTTACATAACGATGCTTGTATTCGGTTCTGCTCTTTGACAAGATTTTACATAAAACACATATTGTTTTTTTTCCTCCAAAATGACAAAACAGTTATTAAATCTCTATTGATTAAAGACAGATAAACTAATGACCCTAACTGACCAAACTGTCCCTAACTAGTACTAAAACTAAAAGCAAACAAAAACTTACACCGTACTCTGACAAACTAACATTAAAAAAAAAACAAAACAAAAAACAAAACAAAAACAAAAACAAAACAAAACAAAACAAAACAAAAAAACAAAAACAAAACAAAACAAAAAACAAAACAAAACAAAAACAAAAACAACAACAACAACAACAACGACAACAACAAAAAACAAAACAAAACAAAAACAAAAACAACAACAACGACAACAACGACAACAACAAAAAACAAAACAAAACAAAACAAAAACAAAAAACAAAAAACAAAAACAAAAACAAAAAACAAAAAACAAAAACAAAAAAAAACAAAAACAAAAACAAAAACAAAAACAAAAAACAAAAACAAAAAAACAAAAAAACAAAAAACAAAAAAACAAAAAACAAAACAAAACAAAAACAAAAACAAAAAACAAAAAACAAAAAACAACAACAACAACAACAACTTGTTAAGACAACTTCCATCTTGGCGGAGACCAACACCTGGTCATGGTGCCCTAGCTGGATGCTCCTGCATCAAGCTCCCGGGGTAAAAAGAAATCATGACTCCAATCCATGAGCTTCTCCACTGAAGAACCCGCCTACTCAATCTGCTTGGGATCAAGCCACGAACTATCCTCAATAGGAAGATTCTTCTACTTGACCAGGTATTGCAGATACTCCTTCCGCCGAGTTCGTTTGGCCACCTGAGTATCGAGGATGCTCTCAATCTCGGGAGGTTGAATGTAAGGCATCTGTCTCATCCAAGTTTCTCCTCCATCCTGGGTATTCTGTGTAGGTCGTGTGGTTCCGTCTTCTTCTTCTAGGTCAGCAGTGTAAGGAAACAGATCTGCTACATTAAAGATGGGTGAAATGCCTGTCCCTAGTGGCAGTTGTATCTCATAGGCATTCGCTGAAAATTTCCAAAGGACTTTGCAGGGACCTATCTTCTTATACTTCAACTTATTGTATGCACCTTTAGGGAACCGTTCCTTGCGCAAATGCGCAAGGACTTCATCTCCTACATTGAACTGTACTTCCCTTCTTTTCAAATCTACTTGTTGTTTATACTTTTGGTTGTTGTCCTGCAATTTGATTTTCACTTGCTCATGCAAATCTCTTATCGCGTTAGCGAAATCTTCTCCATCAGCACTTCGCCTTTCTTGCAGTCCGAGATCTCGCAACTCATGCACTCCGCGTGGATGCATGCCATATAGGATCTGAAATGGACTGTAACATGTGTTGCGATTATGTGAGTCGCTGTAAACGAACTCTGCCTATGCAAGCACTCAATCCCACATCCGCAAGTTCTCACCAATCAAGCTTCGTAGCAGGTTTCCCAGACACCTGTTTACCACCTCTGTTTGTCCGTCAATTTGTGGGTGATAAGCAGAGTTGTAACTCAACTGTGTATCCATCTTCTTCCACAGGGTACACCAAAAATGCCCTATAAACTTCACATCCCTGTCCGAAATAATAGACTTAGGCAACCCATGTAACCTGACAATCTCCATGAAGAATAGGTAGGCCACGTGAATGGCATCACTGGTTTTTCTGTAAGGGATAAAATGCGCCATCTTCGAGAATCTGTCCACTACTGCCATCACCAAGTCATAACCTCGTCGTGTCCTAGGTAGACCCAAGACAAAATCCAAGCTGACTGAGTCCCACGGTCTGCTTGGAACAAGTAATGGTGTATACAGTCTCGCGTTTTGACTGTGACCCTTCGCTAACTGGCACACTTTACATCTAGTCACAAATCGTTATACATCCCTTCGCATCTTTGGCCAAAAGTAGAAATGACTGAGCTGCTCGAGCATCTTGTCTATGCCGAAATGTCCGGCTAGACCTCCACTGTGCTTCTCCTGGATAATGCTCTCTCTCATTGAGCAGTCAGGAATGCATAGTTGTCCTCCTTTAAATAGCAGTTTCTTTTGCAAGTTGTAGTCCAACCATGGACTGTTATCTCTCACCAAGGGATTCTGACATGCCTCATAGGCCTCCTTAAAATCTGTGTCAGTCTAGTATAAATCTTTTAAGTGCTCAAAACCCAGCACTTGTACAGTACTCTCCTGCAAAAGTAAAGCTCTCCTACTCAATGCATCTACCACCTTGTTGGCCTGCCCGTTGATGTGTTTCAACGCAAAGGTGAAACTCTGCAAATATTCCACCCACTTGGCATGTTTGTGATTCAGCTTATGTTGTTACATCACATACTATAGTGCAGAATTATCCGAAAACAACACAAATCCGTTCCCCAGCAAATAGTGCCTCTAGTGTTCCAATGCCTGCACAACAGCATAGAACTCCTTGTCATAGGATGAATATTTTTGTCTACTTTCATTTAGCTTCTTGCTGAAAAATGCAACAGGTTTATCCTCCTGGTTGAGTACAGCTCCAATAACCGTACCACTAGCATCACAGCGAACCTGAAAGAGCTTTCTAAAATCTGGCAATCTCAGGATTGGTCTCTCTGTGATCTTCTTCTTTAGTAGCTGAAAACTCCTCTCTGTTGCATCAGTCCATTGAAAAGGCTAACTGGACTTTTTAATGGTTTCCAACATAGGTGCACAGATTTCGCTAAAATTTCTTATGAATTTCTAGTAAAAACTCGCCAGCCCATGAAAACTACGTACCTCAAATAAGTTTTTCAGGGATGGCCAATTGACTATTGCTGCAATCTTTTCTAGATCCATCTTCAGCTCGTTCTTTGCTATTACGAAACCTAAATAAATCAACTCCTTTTGCAGAAAAGTACACTTCTTCAGATTTATCAACAGTTTATTTTGCTGTAATTTTTCCAGCACTTTCCGAACATGTTGAAGGTGCTCCTCCATTGTCCAGCGGAAAATTAGTATGTCGTCCAGGTATACTATCACAAATTTTTCGATGTATTCTTTCAGCATTTCATTCATTAACCGCAAAAATGTACTGGGTGCATTGCTCAACCGGAATGGTATAACCAGCCATTCATACAATCCCTCATTTGTCTTAAAGGTTCTCTTCCAATCGTCCCCCTCTCGAATTCGGATCTGATGATACCCGCTCTTCAAGTCTATCTTAGAACAATATGTTGCCCCACTTATGCAATCCATCATATCGTCCATCCGTGGAAGTGGGAATCTATACCGGATGGTGATTTTGTTGATGGCCCTCGAGTCTGTGCACATCCGCCATTCTCCTCCTTTCTTGGAAGCTAGAACCGTTGAAACTGCGCAAGGGCTCAAACTTTCCCTTATCAATCCTTTGTCTAGTAGTTCCTACACCTGCTTCCTAATCTCTTCATTGTCCTTGGGGCTCATTTGGTATGTTTCCTTATTCGGCAAACTTGCTCTGGGTATGAAGTCAATATGGTGACTTATGCTTCTTTTGGGGGGCAGTTTATCTGGCAAGTCATCCACCACTATGTCTGTAAATTCCTACAACATCTGTTGAATTTCTGGGGGTAAATCTGATAGCTCTGTATGTAACAATATCGTTTTTTCTCTTCTTACAACTGCATAACTCACCTAGCTATCCTCAACTTGTTTCAGAAACTGTTTTCCGCTGACCAACAATGCTCTTGGCTCACTTGTTCCTGTTGTTCCTTCCTCCTTGATGGGCACAAGCGTGTGCTTGATTCCATCCTTGACAAACTTATAGCAGTTTGTCAATCCATCATGTACCACCTTTTTGTCGTACTGCCATGGCCTACCTAGCAGTATGTGACATACATCCATCGGCATGATGTCACAAATGACCTTATCCTTATATCTGCCTATTTGAAACTCCACCTCTCATTGTTCATCCACCAGCAACTGATGGCCTTTTTGCAGCCATGAAACTTTGTAAGGGGTGGGATGTTTCAATCGCTTCAATTCCAAATTTTCCACCATCTCTGTGGCCACCAAGTTATCTGTACTACGTCTGTCAATAATTAACTTACAGCACTTACCGTGTGACTTACAAACCATCTGAAACAAAGCCTTCCGTTGTGTTTGTTTGGTGGCTTCCTTGGCTGGTTTTAACAACATCTTGTTCAACACCACGGCTTCCCCTGTTTCTGGAGCGTTCTCTGCTTCTTGGGGAGGTGCCTCTGCTTCCTCTGGTTGTGCAACATATGCACCCCTCTGTCCAGCTTGGTCTGCCTCAGGACACTCAAATGACCTGTGTCCCCACTTATGACACCTGTAACATTGGTAACCAGCTCTTCTGCCTCAGCCATTTCCCCTGCCTCGCTGATATGGCCTACCACCTTTTGCATTATCACCTTTGTCGGTTGATCAACAAGCTCTAGAACCGTTGCCTTCCTCATTACTACTAGCAGTCCGCCCTCTACCATATGATTGGCCTCTTCCTCTGCCAGTTCCTCGTCCTCTCTTGGCATTTTGCTTTCTAGTAATTTTTTCTTTATCTTTCATAGCACTCGGATATGCTTCTTCAATGTTCTTTGGAGACAGAATATTAATTTCATCTAAAATTTCTAGTCTTAAAACATTTATGTACCTGGCTGTCTTTTCTGTGGTATCTTCCATATAACCGGCCCTTAAGTTCACTCGATAAAACTCCTCAGTGTACTCCCTTACCGTCATTCCTTTCTGTTTCAGATTCTGCACTTGTCTGTGTAGTGCAATCTGATAGTCTTTCGGCATAAATCTGCCCTTCAACTTGGCCACCTTCCTTGACCAGGTTTTGATCGGCAACTTGTTCAATATCCTTCTCTCTGTTTGGACATTGTCCCACCACAGGGCTGCGTGTCCCTTCAACTTCGTCGCAGCGAACTTAACCCTGCGGTCTTCACTGACCTCCTCACACTCGAAATACTTATCTAGCTCATTGATCCAATCCAATGGAACCTCTATGGACAGGCTATCATCATTATAATTTGGGAGTTCTGGTTTGGGTTTACTATTTGCCACTAAAACAGATATCAACTGTCTCATTTCTGGGCCCTCTCCATTTGATCCATCTGTTGTCACTTCAGCTTCCTCTTCGATATCATCGCCTACCTCTGGATCCCTTCGTCTCCCTGCTTCGACTGCCTCCAAACAGGCAATAAGAATCCTGATCTCCTCTCTCAGTCCTTCCTCTGCTATCCTTCGAACACCTCTTCCACGACCTCTCCTTCCTACCTCCATTTCTTCATTCAATTTCAACCTGCTCTGATACCATTATGATGGGACCAACGCAACACTGTTCAAACTAATCAATAATTAAATGATTTAAGTGTGATAATTTAGTTGTGGATTAATATATGATTACCAATCTCTCGGATTTTTCTCGAAAGTGATAGGTGGCATTTATGTATGCAATCAATATTGTGTACTTTACCTCGGGTCGCGTTTCCCGCTCTTTGTTTCATGCCAAAACTCTTCCTCTGACGTTCATTCAACCATTTTGCACTTGTTCGCCGAGGGTTTGCTCTGGTGTGGTTTTGCTGCTTGTGAATGCAGTTGTGCTACAACTGTTGGGCGCGCCTTCTGGTTTTTTTCTTGTCCGACAGTGTGACTCTTATACTTGCTTGACTCTTATGCTTGCTTGGATAATCTTTGGTCCCGGTTCGTTGGGCAACCAGAAATGGTTCTGCCGCTGCCTGTGTAAGTAGATTTATGTGCTCTTTTTTCAATTGTTCCAACTGGTCTTTGCTCCACGAGCTCGGGTTCTGGTATGAGGTTGTCTTGCCTGTGAAACTCAGTGGTTTGACATGCACTCAGGTTTCGAAACAGTGGCGCTCTCCTATCTTCAGCTTCAATGCAGGTAGCCTCTTCTATCCATGATTCAATTTGTCTTTTCCATTCTTCTGTTCCTAATGTGGCCGCTCCTTTGTCTCAGTCATTGGTTGGAATTCGAGGGTTAAAGGCTTGTTCTCTGTTCTCACTGCGAAACCTTCAGGTAGGGAAAATGTACCCCTCTTATGCTTGTATTCATGCACTTGTTTTTGTTCTCCTTTGTCGTCAAGTTGCTAACAACTGTGTATTGATTCTTTTGTAGGTATTGGGGTTTGCAGTTGGGTATGCTCGGAACAAACGCGTCGGCCTCTACCTAGTAGGCTTTGTCAACGCAACTAGTCCTCAGTCTTTAGAATAGGCCTGTGAGATTGAGGGTTTAGTTTTCCTCAATGCTTAGTCAAGGTTGTCTCTCGGCTGTAGTCAGCGTCCTAGTCGTTTTGTTAACATAGGCTTCCTCGGTTCTATGATTGTTGGTTATAACTTTTAATGTGTGGGAGTCGTTTCCCAAAACCCTCACCTAGGGTTTGTCGGCCGTCGATTATGTGACTGTTTCTGATTTATTCTGGGACTCCACTATGTATGCTCATACATTTCATTTTATAATTTAAAGAAAAACTTTCAGGGAAAAATTGGTTTCGATTTACCTTTGTTTTAATGATGATGATTGGTTGTCGTTCCCTTTATTCTAACTTCAATGCCTTCGAATTACAACTGTTAATTTGCAACTGTGTTTGTAATTTTTTTTTCCACGAACAGAAAGTTATGTAGCTGCTCTGGTAATTTGTTCTGGTGGTCGATTTCAAAGTTAAGAAGATAATGTATGGCCTGTATGTGCTTAACTCGTCCTGTTTGTTTGTCTGCATTCACTCTTGTTCTTTTAATGTCGATTTCTTCCACGGGTTACAAGCCCTCGTTCTGGAAATCCAACTGTCTCGCTGTCTGGACTTTGTTTCTCAGAAAAGAATATTAAATAAACTTGTATGTAAGAATTGTATCAATTACTCTGATGTTCGGTGAATTAGGAAGCACAACGAAAATGTTGTAGATACACAGATGGAATCGAATTGTCTGTTATTTTAATATTATTGCTTGAATGCTAAAGTGTTGAACCCTTTCTATGGATTTTTCATGTACATTTGTAGTCTTTGTTCACAGTTACCTAAATTGTGTAGTTATTATTTTCAGTTGTAATTCTATTTAGTTACATAACGATGCTTGTATTTGATTCTGCTCTTTGACAAGATTTTACATCAAACACATTGTGTTTTCTTTTCCTCCAGAATCACAGAACAGTTATTAAATCTCTATTGATTAAAGACAGACAAACTAATGACCCTAACTGACCAAACTATCCCTAACTAGTATTGAAACTAAAGTAAACAAAAACTTACACCCTACTTTGACAAACTAAAAAAAAAAACAAACAAACAAACAAAAACAAACAAACAAACAAACAAACAAACAAAAACAACAACAACAACAACAACAACTTGTTAAAACAACTTCCATCTTGGCAGACACCAACACCCGGTCATGGTGCCCTAGCTGGATGCTCCTCCATCATAAGAACAACCATCAAATTGATTCAATATCTCTTCTCAACATTTCCATACATTATTTGTTGTGTGATGATTGCATTGATGCAAAGCGTTATATTATGGTGCATTATATATATCATCAATGTTAGATTGGCATTGTTGTAATGTTATGGCAACATTAAATATTGTCATACATTGATACATATGTGGTGTTGATATCCTTTGATACAAATTTTGACGGTGTTGTGTTATATATTGGCATACATTGATATATTTGGCATGTTCCATTATATTGGTATGTTTGTGATATATTATAACATATATGCCTGGTGTGTAATTATTCTATATGTTCGTGATATATTATGGCATATATTGGTGACTGTGTTATATATTGGTGATTGTGTTAATATGATGTACATTATGTATTATTCGACAGTCATATATTCGATATATATTGGAATATATTCAACTCGACAACAATATGATGAGTGTTACATATTATTTGATAGCCATATATATAATATATATTGGAATATATTCAACTCAACAGCAATATGATGTATGTTATATATTATCTTTGAAATCAATATGATGTGGCGTTTATATATGTTATAAAGTGGCATTGATATATTATATAGGATGTGCATTAATATATTATGTGTGAATTAGGGTTTTGTGCCCTGATTTCACTCATAACAATTTGCTCAAAGATTACAATGAAACTCAAATCGATGCAATGACCTATCAATTACAAACTTACAGTGAGTGATGTCAGTGGTCAAGAAATGGAGTGGATAAAGGAGGACAAGCCTAGGGTGTACTTGACCATCAGATCTACGCACAGTGGTTCTAGAGAATTAAGGCATATTAGGTTCGGTGGCGAAGGTGAAAAAAAAAATGTGATAGAAAGAGAGTACCTAACAACAATACTTATAAACTACAAGGAAGGTAGAGCTTATGGGTTCCATCTCCTACTTTGCAAATAAAATGAAGGGGTCCATAAGGTCTTCTGCAAATTCATTAAGCAGCTCAACCTGTGCAAACTTGTACAACTACTTCGACAACAACGAAATGATGTACTTGAAGTTGTCTTCAAAATGAAAGATTGACAATGATGTATAGACTTCTCTTGTAGAGCAACAAAGTGATCAACCTATTTCCTTCAGCACATCATTGCAAATTTTGTTGGTGATTTAAAAGAGTTACATTCCTTGTGATTTTAGTAGCAATCAATACCACAACTCGAGCTCAGTTGTATGATCGTACTCACATCTATTTCGAAGATTTAATAAAGTCATCTCGCTTCAAGAAATATCTACGCTTTGAAGTTGATCATCGTGTTGAGATCACAGTGTTCCAAGTTCACCATTACAGTGACCTATCAACACCAACAAAGGCGGTTGAATCGCTCGACAATTCCCCTAATGAGTTTTTATATCTCAAAGTGTCCAGTTTTTCTACACCAATTTATTTTCATGATAGCACTTTTACAATTTAATTTATTCATTCCGTAATGTATTGAGGTATATTTTTCTTGAGGTACAAAAAGAAATGGTACTGCAATTACTTCAATTATCAGGCAGAGTGGCAAGGGGACTCGTGGCATGGTTGTATAGGAAATTCATTTATATTCCAAACCAAAGAGGTTTAGGAAATGAACTCATCACCAAGGCATGTGAAATCTTGGCCCTTCTTTTGGTAGAGAATGAACTAAATGAAAAATAATGTGCGTTGAGTTATAAAATCATCCAAATTTATGTTGGCTAACCCGATTCATGGCATATAATATATATATTATTATATAATATATATATAATATATATATATATATATAGATAGATAGAATAGATATTACAAGCGCGGCAATCTTGCATAGGTGAAGCGTTTCCCTAATACTTTTTTAATTCCAAATTTTGGAATGTGTTGTTCCCAACCAAGTAATGATGCTGCAATTTTGTTGTATATATATTATATATATATATAAGAGAGAAGATAATATATATATATATATAATATATATATATATTATAATATATATAATGTTTGTTATCATTGTACATTGTTGTGTGAAAATGTTGTCAAGCATGCTTCACCTTGATTACACAGGTGGAGAAGTAATAAAAACAAAGAACACATTTTTGAGATATACAAAATCATCCACCAAAAATTTCAAGATTGCATTTCTTTTGAGGGAAAGAGAGGAGGGATTTGTATCATTATTGATGATTTATCTATTTTGGAAGATTAGAAGAGCACGTATTAGATCTTTTTGTTGTTGTATTTTAACATCTAAGCAAGGTTTTTCTCTTGTTCTACTTTCAAATCAAGATATTTACATTAGTTTCAAGTTCCATCCAACATCTAGAGTACTTCAAATATTGTGATAGACATAAAACCTTTGAACTATGGGCTTGCAGCAGATTTACATGGCCAGTTGATAGTATTTCATAGGTCAAAACATGAAGACATCCGCAACATGAGAAGTGGACCAAGAAACATGCTTCATAATTTTCATTTCAAAATTAAAGGGAATCAAGTGGACTTTTTTTACAAGGAAGCATATTTGAGAGTACAAATCAAAGTTTGACATTATGTTCAATGGTAATACATTTTGTATTTTGGATTGTATAATTCATGAGGCAGATCAATCCTATTATGTACTTACTATGATTAGTTGGCGAGGATATCCATTATATGACTACAGTTCATAGTTCATATTCTTTTGGTTGAACTCCAAACTTGCAGAGACAGGGCCGTGTGATCCACCTTCAACATACCATTGCTACCAATTCCATGTTATTCATATCTATGACTGTGATAAGGTAGTAGTACAAATGCTTATAATGGTCCTTTGCCTTATATTAGGAATGAGCTATTGTTTTATAACAGGCACGCACATCATGAATTGCAGTTGACTTCCTTATACTTGGTCTAGAAGGATTGAAATTGCACGCAATATTCTTTTTTAGATACTAATAGCAAGCTTAAGAGTATATAAAAAGTTCACATCTATTTTGTATTTTGATACAAGTGGTTATGTTTTCACATACCCTATTGCATATTTGTTTAGCTACAAGGTTGTTTGTTACACACATTATCCAACAATCAGTTTAGATATGCAACATGACTATATTGATGGTGTAACCCAGCCCAAAGTTCTACACTTTACACTTTACACGCGGGAAAGAAAAGGTATACGTGGCAAATAAAAATCTTGAACTGTGATCATCCGCGGGACTTTAGGTTAGGTTGGTAGCTGGAGAGTTAATGCCTGCATTGAATGTTCTGTACTCCGCCTCGAAACTACTCCCGCTCGCCTCGTGCCTTAACCCTTATTCCTTATGGCAATTTCTGGATTGTTCATCCGTTATCTCCGCGCTGAGGTTTTCTGCTCTGGTCGAGGATTTCTTGGTTCCTTTTTGTGGAACGTTGTTTGCTCTACTCCATTGGTATGTTCAACTCTCTGTGCGGGACAAAACTCGGTCCCTCCTCTATTCGACCTGCTTGCACTGTAATGGAGATGGCTTTTGAGTTTAATGCTTATTCGGCTCGATTCCGTGGTTCAATCTTGGTAAGTATTTATGTTCCTTCCTCCCATGCATGTGCGTATTCTTTAAGGTATTTGTTCAATGTTTGTTGCTGGTTGCAATATCTTGTTGGCCTGTGTGCATCTTCGTGGTTTTTGGGTCGAGGTTTTATATCCGTTTCTGGAAATCACTGTGATTTTACTGTGTCTCTTGGACCCTTGTTATCTCTGGTTCAAATCTGGTTAAGTCTTGTTCGCTTGCTATTGTTTTGGACTCTCACAATGCAGCACTGTATTTGTCTCGAGCACAGGACCTCTCGGACGCTCTTTCTTCGTTCAGAACAGGTAATACCTCCTATCCTTGTTTCAATCTTGCTCGGCTTCTGCTATTGGAACTAACACACTTTGGCTCCTTTGGTCTACAGTCGGTCAATTTACTCAGAATGTCACACGGTCGTCTTCGGCTTCGTTCTCCCAGGTAATTTTACTGTTCGGTTAATTTTCTTCAAGCATTCGCATTTTTACTTGTAGTTCTCCTCTTACCTTATTGTAACACAAATGGTTTGGTGATTGCAGGTCGCTGTCGGCAACCTGGGCATGCGTAACCTCCAGTCCTTAACTTGTACAGTTTCGCTTGTTCCTGGGTAGGCCTGAATCTCAAATGTCTGGTTGTAGTTTGCTTGATAATACGGTTTTGTAGACTTGCTTAGGTCTTTTGGTCGCTGTAAGAAGTCTAGTCTTGCTGTATTCCTTTCGGTCACTCCTGTGTTAAGTTTTGAAAGAGGTGGAAGTCACCGTTGGTCGGTTTCTGTTAAACCCTAGTCCAGGGTTTTCTGGTGTGGGAGGTTTTCCGACTATACGTCGTATTTCGCTCTATATACATTAGTGGACTTTGCTTTTCATGGAGTTGTTCTGGCTTTACAATAGTCAATTGTATTTACGTTTTTCGATTTTCGAAAACGAAATTTATGAAAGGAAAATATACAGCGATGTTACCTTTTTTTTTTGTAATTGTGCCCCGCCTCTGTTCTGTAGTTGCTCTTTGATTTCGAATGCTGGAAATGTTTGACTCATGTACGCAACTTCTTCCTCTTGGACTTCTGGAGGTTATATGCCTGGATTATCGTTTGTCTGTGTGCGAAATGGATATTAAATAAATGTATGGTTGTCTTTCATTTGTGATTGTAAGTTACCGAGACTTCATCCGGTTGTTTAATATTTGACTGTGATTCGTATTTGAATACATACAACAGCAATTTGATAGATATTAATTGTATGGTAGTTTATCAGGTCATAAAGAAAGGTTTCATTTAGGCAAACAGTAGGAAAAATAATACAGATGGACAAAATAGTTTCTTTGAATGCTTCTGACTATCTTTATTTCTCTTCTCCTATAATTCAACTGAACTCCTCTCTGTTACATTTGATTTGTTTATCTATCTCTATTTTCAGTTGATTTTTGCAGTTAATCCAATTGTTATAGATTATGGTTACAGAAATGTTGTTTGTCGTTAATAACTATAATTGCTTGACATTTCAAGACTTGGAGGAACAGTTGGTCCTTATTTCCCTAATTTAACGGACCATTTCTTAACTAATAACCGAGCTACAGTAATTCTAATTGAAGTAAAAAAGAAATGTCTGAATTCACTGACTTTGTAAAACAAGTTAAAAGAAAAATTATTACAGTAAAAAATTTAATAGTTCAATCGATCAATAGCCTTTGAACCTGGTTGAGATTTGCCCAATTATGGTGAGTTGGATGCTCCTGCATCAATTGATAGCCACCTTATCATGTTTATGGAACTTAAGGTTGTGTATGTTAATAAGGTTCGAATTGACCTTGCAACCTAGCTGCAATATGAGACAAAACTTGTAGCAATTGCAGCCCAACCTCTTTCAGATGATGATGATCATGCTTTTAAATATCTTTGTTAAGATTATTGGGCATAGTTAGGGATTGTAGGATTCAACTAATTGTGTATCATTGTAGTTTTCTCTTGAGCTCTAATTTGTATTTTGGGTTTATTATAGCATTGTTTCCTCTTTCATGTGCTCTGAATATTGTGCAGATGGTTTCATGGGTGGAGATGGCTATCTTAGTTCAATTCCATTATAGAGATATTTTTATATGCTAATACATAGTTTTATTAGATACATATTGTTTTCCATTTTGCACAAGAAATTTTTTATAACCTTCAAATGTTTTAAGGATGCTCAAACAATGCCATCTCATGCTATGAAACTCAAAGGATTTCTCTGAATACCTAGATCTGAAATTTGAAACAAAGAAGTTTGCCTATATGAATAGCAGTTAACCTTGGTCTCGGTCATCATCATTAGTGTTGAATGTATGAGGGGATCATAATGAAATATGGCAATTGGATTGGAAGATTAACAATATCGAGAAGTGATGGAAAAAGATTAAATAAAAGAGTTAAAGGATTAAACAAAGATACATTATCATGATATATTTATACCATGTTAGAGTTTCGAAATAAACTGTTGCACTTGCATATATGTGAGAATGGTGGTACTGCTCAGGTTAATGAGTAAAATGATCTCCTAGTTATTGATGTTAAATGGGGAGGTAAGAAGAAGGATGATTCTCAGCATAAAAGGGGGAGGATCATTCTGTTGCCATCAATGCCAACAGGGAAATTGTTGGCATTATTGTCATTGATGGCAAAGGAGCAAAGAAGCAACAAGAATATATTGCTTGATTGATAGCAGGGTAAAAGAACAGCAAATGAATAAGTATTGTTAATGCAAATTATGGCACAATTAATGTATGCACAGTTGAACAGGTATCGTTGATGGCATGCTTGTGTTGATGTAGGTATAGTTATGCCTTGGAGGTGAATAGCTTGCTTTCATATGTTGTTATTTGATGTTGAGTTGATTTCGTGTTGATGATGTTGCATATATTGTCATGGCAAAGGAGCAACAAAGTAGGATGGAAAAGGATTCCATCTGCTTGTTGGTTGTTGATGACAACGTGATGCAGAGAACAAAGATATGGCATTGGAGAATGATTGTTTTGCAGATGTTGTGATATAAAAGTGTGCATATGCTTTTTGTGTAGGTTGATTTGAAGGCTAATGTGTACATTGTGTTGTAAGGTTGATTGTGCATTGTAGGTTTTGTTAATCAAAGACTGGATTGATGTATAATGTTGATGTTTGGTATGTCTTGATGCATTATGGTTTTGTAAGATGCAGTATGTTGCAGAGATTGTTGTGATGCAAGGCAATGACAAAGGCAAAGACATGAGGAATGTTGTTATGCTTGTGATGTTGTGATGTTATAGTTGATGTATTGTTAGTGTATGTTGCAAAGGTTTCGGTTGCTATTCTTTAGTGATTTAATATTTATAGGTGGTTGAAAATAATATTTGGTGAAACGTTTTTTTTTTAATATTCAAAATCTCAAAAGATGTGAAACGAATTATTGGAATGCAAAGAGAAAAGCCTTTTCACTTTACATTCATGTTTGGAATACCAACAACATCAAAGTTTGTTTATAAAAAAGTGTGAGGTTGAAAGGTTGTATAGTTAGAGAGTTAGAGAGCGTGTCTATTGATTGAGTTTTTGTTAATGAGTTATTTGGCACATATGAAGCAGATGTGAAGGAAATTTTAAGTGAAGAAGAGGCAGATACAAACATGGAGGTATGCAAACTTATAGACCAGGTACACCAGCATGTTGTTTCTTATATATATTAGGGGATTGTAGTCTCCTTTCAATTTGTAGCTTGATAAAGAACAAGTTGGAGCCTATTGAGGTAGGAGCCTCTTATGGGTTGTAGCTTCCAAAAAATGTGTGGGAGTTGGAGCTTCCTTGCAAGTTGAATCTTGTAAAACAATTGAAGTAGCGGCCTCATGTAGGTTGAAGCCTACAAAAAATCAGATGTAATAATGGAGTAGGAGTTTGCCTTTACATCACAACAAAAAAAAATGGTTTTCTCCCTTTATGGGTTTCCACTTATATTTGATGTCCATACATGTTGATGTTATGCGCTGATGTGATGTTTTGATATACATATTCTTTGTTGCTCACATATCAAATATGTTGTTCATAATGTATTAAATTGTTCATTTAATCAGTTAAAAGAAAAAATTATTTTCATGAATGTACTAAATTGATTTATCACTCATTCCCCCACTCCCCTCAGTTTAGTGAAATTTCTATCAACCACTTCTCCTCTCACAAGTCATAAATGTTAGCATAAAAATCATATGCAAAAACAGTCTAAAGAACTAAATCTCTTTAATACTTCCCTAGCAATAGCACCAAAAATATCAAGTAATTAATTGTTTTTTATTTGTTTAATTTAATCATCCATTTTAACTTATAATCTTATAAAATATAGACATTTTTTGTACGAGAATTAGTCATGTAAAGAGGAACTCATTATATTTTGCCTCTGAAACTGATTTGATATGTGACTTGCAAATTACTTTTACGCCCTCCATTACAATCATTGACTTTCACTTGCCGCATGTCTGCCTACATGTATGACTCAACAAATGAATAGATATCCATCTTCTGTTTTTTTGCAGCCTTCTCCAACTCACGGTGTGTTATCCAATTCATCGCAACCACCTGGATCAATGTCTTTGCTACGATTTCAGGACAATATATGGTCACTACATAATCAAATATTATTGTAGTGCCTATTAGGAAATAACTTGTAATCCAAATTGCTTATTCAAAAAGTTTAAAAGTACATTAAATTAACAATTTACCTCAAAATTCCTTCTTGATGTATAATCCTAATGGTAATTAGTTTTGCAACAGATGCGAGAAATGAGGTAAAAGTTATGCTAATATAGGAGTTTATAAGGAAATATTTGAAGAAAATGAGTGAGAAAATGTTGAAAATGAAGGCCCAATACTCCCCACCTTGCTTTTGTGCATTCTTGGAATGAAAGATTTTCAAAGTACCTTGAGACAACTTTTATGTTTCAAATGAGTTGTGATAACATGGAATTTTTTTGGATTTTCATTTTTTAAATCCTAGCCAACATTAAAAAAAAATATTTTGTGACTTCGCACAAAAGGATTTAATGTGTTGATTATAGTTTCTTTTAAAGGTTTAAACTAGGGTCATGATCACGGTTTTGTTTTGGTTATAGGTGTGACAAAGAATGTTTTAGAGCTCATAATTTTTTGTATTATTTCACAAATCATTTTTGAGCAGAGGGGGAAGAGTATACTCAATAGATTCGTGGGATAATGAAAAAATTGATGAGCTCTATAATATCTTTTGTCACACCTAAGGGGAAGAACATATTCAATAGAGGATAAATTCCAAGTCCTTGGTGTCAGAGTGCAATGTGTGAGGTGAGAATGTCAAGTTTGCTAGTTTATGAATACTAGCAAAATATGAACTCGTGGGGTCTTTACTTTTTTAATTAACTTCTAACTAAAATTATTGCAACCTTTGAAAATTAAATTGCTAAAAATGCTACTATTACTAGATTGTGGAAGAAAATGTAGACATTACAGTCTTTAATCCTTTGACTACAATACGTGTATTGCAAATCTTTGAAGAGATAGAGATGTGTGCATGTGAGCAGTGAAGGTTAGCTCAATTGGTCGAGTCCTTGTCGTTAAAGATCCTTTTCTATTGAGAGTTCACGGGTTCAATCCTCTTGATCCTCTTGGGGTCAGGCTCCGTGATTGAGCTAGTAAGAAGTGATCCTTGTGGGTAGATCTTCCTGGTACAAATGTCATGTGGATGTAGCAGGAAAAAAAGGAAGAGATGTGCACATGTGAGGTGCTTACTCCTCCTAATTAATCTTTAAACATTTTTCTAAAATTTCCATTGAGATGAATTAACCTCTAATTCTTTCCTATTCATGAAGATCACTCATGAGTTCAAGGTGAAGAGCATACTCTAACCAAGAGATCTGTTCTAGTCCCATTGAAAATAACAAGGTAGAAAATAAGTTATTGCAATTTTAAACTACAATTCCATGTGCAAAATAAAAGAAAAAATCCATCCATGTTGCAAGGAAACAAGAAAATTTGTTTTTTTTCCTTCCTCCTACTAGCTAAGTTAGCTAATTACTAGGCAAGAATGGGCCTAAGACTATAATACATTAAGCTTAAACTTGTAAGAAATCAAAGCCTAATTCCTGGTTCAAATGCTCGATTGAAATGGGTGCTAAAAACACTAAGTATCATACTTGCACAAGTCTATATGTAGATAGTTTCACTTTTTCATGCTTTATGTGGCCTAATTTCAAAATGGACACCCAAATAGCATAAATTTTGAAATTTAAAATTTGCAAGCCAAAGGGGCCAAGAGAAATTTTATACACAATGGTGAGACCCATTTCAACTCCCTATAGTTCGAAGACAGAGAAAGAAGGACTAAAAATAGCTTAATGAGAGAATTCAGTATCTATAGGCTACTGGAGTTGGTAACTTGTTTGTCATATTTAGAAAAACAGGTGAGCAAAAATCACAATCTATAGCCAAGTTGTAAGCTAGAGAATAGTCAATTGTTAGTGGGGTTAGGAAATCAAATACTATTGCAATGAAAAAGGAAAATAAACATACAAAACTACAAACTAAACTATCAAATGGAACAACAACAAAATAGGAAAGGGCCTTCAACACCACCCAGGGAATGTGGGTAGTGCTTATGGGCTCAACCACTCTTCTTGGGAGGGTCCTTTGATCCAAAGATCTCTCTCTCTCTCTCTCTCTCTCTCTCTCTCTCTCTCTCTCTCACACAACTCAAACCATGGAAATCAAGTTGGAATATTACAATTAGGAATTTGATGTACTCAAAGGGCATGTGATCTATCTAAAAATCCCAATAGCATAATAATACTCCTTAAATTTCTTTTGAACCCTATCTAAGGCCTTGCATTCATAGCTACTTACTCTAGTTAATCCATGTGGTTTTTATCATATTGTTTGAGTGGATCTCATCTATGTATGAAGATATGGCCATATAATTCAAGCCTTGGCCTCTTGTCTAACATAATATTGCATTGACTACAAACCATAATCTGTGCAACGTCTACAATAATTATACCTTGAGCACCATCATTTTTGGTATTTGACATAATTGCATGAATTTTGAAGGAAAAGTCGCATAGTTTATACTATAATCAAAATGGGGGACACACACGACAAAAAATCCTACTATTACATAGTTTTTTACCTGATTTTGTAGTGCAAACTGAATGACCATAGAGTGACATTGTTCTATTACATATGTGCATATTGATGATGATTTAAAATAATTTCCTAAATACTATTGTGAGCAATGTTTAGGTGATAACAAGATCCTTTATATTATAAAAGTGGTCTATAATTATCTTGCGAACACTTCTCCTACTACATCCTCCTTAAACTCAAGTGCCCAATCCTAAAGGAACATGGTTGCTTCACCTATTGTTTCCCCTTTGTCTACAATTTCCTCAACCTTAGCTGTTTGGGAGGTGTTATTTGAAAGTGGTTGATTAAGAAGTTGAGTTATGAACACAATCATGCAATTTGTCCACAGATAATAGAATTTTTTTATAGTGGCTAACTTAATGAAAAGTGTAAAAGTTGTCCATTCCCACCTCTTCCATATTTAAATTTAAATTAGAGGATTTTGAGGAATTTTTTGGGGTGATGGGCCTTCCATGAAAAGGTATAAAAGTTCTATGGTTAGATTCAATTTTCCTAAAATTCTTTTTGAGATCAACAAATTCATTGGATGGTTTTTTAACAATTTTAAGTACACTTTCCAATTCCTTGGGTTCTTTCTCTTCTAAATTGGTTTCTTCAAATTTACCCCACCTTACTACATATCTTGAATCTCTCAATTCCGATGTGGTATTTCTCAATGAAGTGGGAAATCACACTCATAATCCAAGTGCATATATAAAGTTTTAAATGCAAACGTCGACTCACTTTTATTGTTCAAAGGAGAAGCTTAAATAGCTTTACAAGAGGAAAAAACCTCAACAAACGAATGAGATGAAATCTCTCCAAATCCAACAAATTAGGACCTATACACTGAAATGAGAAATAGGTTGAGAAAAGATCTCAAGCATTCCCATCAAAATCTCAACTAGCCCCTATGACTAGGAAACTAAAGAAGGATTCAAAAAATTAATACACAATAATAATATCCTAATTATAAGCATTGGAGAAGACAATACGTATGCAAATCATAGGGATTAAAATCCCCATCATCGTGACAGCCCTTTTTGTTACCACTTTTGTAAATGTCACTATGAATTGTGAAAATGTAACACAATGATTGGGCTAGAGAAATGGACATGAATTCATAGGCATGAGGAGGAGGAGTTGTTTGTAAACCCAAACCATTGAATTCATTTTATCACCCATCTCCCTTAAGGAATTATGGCCTTGTTGGTTCAAGCATTAAAGAATGTATGGGTTGCCTAAGCAAAGGATGAACCATACAATCCTCGATCTCATGGAACGTGTTGATGTGGTCAACATGCAAAGAAAGGACAAGAAGCGAAAGACTTGACATGAGACATTGTACAGGGCAACACGGGGAGATGTTGGGTTATGCAGGAGATATTGGGTCAATTCAAGCCCTCGAAGAAGTCTCAACAATTTGGAAACTACTCACTTGAGCAACCCCTCTGATCGGCACGGATATCTTTTGGAAACCTGGAAATATAAGAGATATTAATTTATGTAGGGACAAAATAATGGATAAGCATCCCTTGGAACATAATTATGAATTGCTACCTCTAAGGGAATTCTTTTGTGCTCAAGGAAAATCAACACTAGAAGACATTTCATATTGGGACAATGAAGTCATTTGGATAAGATGGAATCTTAGAGGAGCCCCTATGAACTTGCAACATTTGGATTACAAACTTAGGGACAATCTAGTTGGTTGTGCTTTGTGGTGGCTAGAGGAGGTGAATCATCTCATATGGAAACATTCTTTGTATTTGGTCAAGGAAGTTTACACATCCTTGCTCTTCCCTCAACAAGCTCCCCCCAGATCAAGTACTTGGACGAAGATATGGAGAGTCAATGTCAATTAAAAGATGAATTCCTTTTGTTGGCTCCTTGTGGACAAATAAATAAAATCATTGTTAAGAGGTTGAGAAGGATGGGAATTCAAGGTCATTCGACGTGTCCACTTTTCCAGTAATAATAGGAATCCATCCAACATATTTTCTTGGGGTGTTCATATACAAAATCAATTTGGTTTGATGTATCTGCTCCACTTTCAAGCCCTTTAAAATGGCCAACTTCCCTTTAGGAATATTTACATCATGGTCAAAAAATTATACTAATAGTATCTCTCAGAAATCTTTTTTTTTAATTATTGGGAAGCACTTCCAAAATTCATTTGCTAGAAGGTATGGATAACTAGAAACAATGCAATATTCAATAATTTAGAATTATTTCCACACTCTACAACCATGAAAGCTATTGTTTTGAGCTCCCAGATTGTAGGTTTAAAGTTTACTAATGACTCCTATCAATGGGGATTAAACACACTTGAAACGAAATCGTGTTCAAAATTCATTAATCTTGACAGAACACCTCCAACGATAGAATACACTGACAAAATTTCTCAGGGAATTTGGAAGCTAAGATTGACAAAGGCAGAATTACAATCTTGGAAGCAACAACGAGAAGGAATTATCTCAATTTTGATGGGGCTTGAAAATGTATCCAAGGATGGAAGAAGGGTGAGGGATGCTTTATGGCCCCAAGGAATTTAAAGTTAGAAAGTATTAATGGGGCTTAGGATGCATGACAAACAACCAAGATGAATCTTATGCGCTCTACCAAGGGATTCAGTTAGCTAAATAAAATCACGTAGCTTCTCTCAATGTTTTGGGAGACTCCATCCTCCTTATTCAGCATTTTGTGAAGGGCTCCTCTCTGAGGGACAAAACATTAGAAGGTCTTATGAAAAGAATTAGGAAAGAAGTGGAAGGGTTCTTTCAATAACATATTTCCATGTTCTTCATGATCTCAATAAAGATGTGGACTTATGTGCTACTGAAAGGTGTAAATTAAGATTGGTATATTTAAAATCAATGGTCGAATCAAGCCATTTTCTATTCCTTAGAGTTAAATGGATTAGCATTGCACAGTTATGAAGGATTGCATTATTAATAAATTATAGTATGACATGTAAATTTTGTTTTTTGATGGATCAGTTTTGTAAGGTATATACCTACAAAACCTCGTTTTTTTTATTGTCCAATTTGGAATCCCTATGGAAAACTTGTAGTTTCATTGGATAAAAAGGATTAGGAAACTCTTTTGAAGATATATCTATGTACTACTTGGTGTATTTGTTATGATCTAGATCCAGACTTGCATATAAATACAAAATTCTCATTCTAGTTTAAAAAAATGATTACGCTCATCTCTTGTGTGGTCGATAAGAGATGGTCAAGTGCACTCAAAAAATATCTAAATGGAGGGAGTTGATCCATCGTGATACCAACATAATCTAAGGGATATGAGACCCTTGCATACGAGCATTGAAACCAAACTACAAAATTAGCTAATACAATGAAATTTGATGCTCAATAAATTAAGTATGGATACTCATACCATTCCACTGTTGTATGAAATGAGGCCAAACATTATCTCAAGCGCACCAAACTTTGTGAATATGATGGGTTAAGGAAATGTCTTCTTGCATCAGATGAGGCAACCCTAAACCTCGAAACAACATAGGATTGTCAGCTAAACAAGAGTTTCAATTAATGACCCCTTGGATGATATGTCCTAAACATGGTTTCAGAAGTATTGACTCTCAAAAAGGACCAAGGATCCATAGCCCTTGTTGACTCAAGGTTGAAGTGCATGCTACAAAATATAGCAAGGACATGTGAACAATACCCTAAGTATATGAGTTGGTGATCTCAATATCCTCTCCTTTCTAAGAGGATTTTCTTCTATCTATTGAAGGCCATAATCTTGTTTTAAACTAGGTTGATTGTCAATTGACAAAGGTCACAAAAAGAGGGCCAAGGCATCCAACTGCCTCTACAAGCCTTTGGGGGATGAGGCTAGAACAATCACATCATCCGCAAACAGCAAGATAGAAATTAGAACCTAATAGAGAAGGCACCCATCTCCATCCTTGACGTACTCATGCAAAAAGGACTCCAACTCATCAATTTAGATCCTAAACAATGTGGGGGACAAAGGGTAGTCATGTTTGACCCCAATGGTACCCTGAATGAAATCGGATATCCCTTATGTTGTGCATAGGCAACTATGGACCAACACATGCAAGCACATGATGGTCGACAACTAAGTCATCTAGCTTGTGTTCATGTTTGAATTCGACGACTTTGAAATTCAACAAAACTCTGAAATTT
>APFE030759726.1:0-16855 GCA_000404065.3 Pinus taeda | reverse complement strand
ATATAAATATAAATATATAGCAACCCATTTCACATCTGGAGTAAAAACAGGGTAAACCTGTATCACTACTGCTATTTGATAAGGTTATTTACTCGTTTTAATTTCTGAACAAATTAAAAATAAAATGGGTATTTAATTTTATTTTTTTAATCATTTAAATCTCCTCTGAAAATCGAAAAGAGAAAACCAAGACAATCTTTAAAGAAACAAAAATAGAAACCCCAAATGGGCATGGAATACCATTAATAGCTTCATAAATTTTCCTTTTCTCTCTTACCTCTCCAAAAATGGGTTTCTGGTAGTTCCTTCTTTCCAGTCCCACTATATTTCGTACTACAGTTGTTTGCAAGTAAATCTGTTTCTGGTTGAGTAGGCTTCATTATATTTTATCTCCTTATACTTGTGTTATTCTAATCCTACTTGTTGTATTATAGATCCAATTGAGATTAAGCTGGCTCTGGCATTTGGGTTTTCAATTAATAATATTTTTATGGATCTTTTATTTTATTTTTCAATAACATAATATTATTGATAATTATTGTAAACAATAATATAAAAAAATGATAATAGGATTTTTCTCCATTAAATTTTTTTGGAGAATATTTTCTCATGAAAGTAATAAATATCAAGAAATAATCAAAATTCTCTACATTAAAATGTCCATAGGCCCTAAGTGTTTGAGCCTTGCTCTAATACCATATGTAACAGTACAAAGTAAATATAAAGTTAATTTCCTAATTAAAATCATAAACAAACAAATAAGCTCATACCTATATTACCTGTGATCGAAGTCTGCCAGATGACAACAAGGTTTTGGGGACGACCGTCCACCCAACCATAGGCTCAATTGTGCAAGGATCTGCTACAAATGGCCACCCCCAAGCCCTCAAACAACGTACTACTACCAGTGACTCGTAAGTCTTAGAACACCATTCTTCCAAGAGAATGAAAGATTGAAACTAGGAAATATGGAATGCAAGAATGCCTCTCATCTTGCTCACCATCTATTAAATAGAACAAACATTGGAAGGGGGACCACATGCACACACTCCATGTGTCTACATGCAACTTTCTTTTGATTTTTAGCTTTCTTATTTTATTTCTTTACTTTTCTTTTGATTTTTAGCTTTCTTGTTTTATTTTCTTCTTTTTGATAGTTTTCTTGTTTTATTCTATTTATTCTTATTACTCTTTAGTATGTTATTTATTATTTGTATTTTTATTATTTTTATTTATTTTGTTTCTCCAAATTTATATATTTTTAATATCATTTATTATTTACATTATGAGTTTATTATTTATTATTTATTACTAATGATTTATTTATTATTATTTTATTATTTATTATTAAGGGGAGGGATATTACAATAGATAAATAAATAAGTAACCCTTGCCAAAACAAAAGAACCTATAGGTGAAATTGAAAAAGATAAATATTGTACTGAGCCACAAAAGGCAGTAGGGATGGAGGAAGGAGAAAGTTAAGACTCTACTATAGGGAAGGAACCAACACATGAAAAATGTAGGGACATTTTGCTAAAAAATAAGAGGGAGGAAGGGTTATAACACTAAGTGTGGAAGAAAAAATACAAGAAGAAATAACAACTCCTTAGGCCACTGATATTTTTTAGAGCTTGAGGAAGATGTACAGGGCCAAAAAGAACAATAAACCTACAGGTACCCTATACTTCACTTCTTTACATTCATTTATTTTATGTAACAATAAAATATTGTTGGGATAAGGAATTGCTGAGAGGGAGAGGGTGAATTAGTAATTTGTGAGATTCTTTTCTTTTTCAAGTATGCTTACAATCCCTTTTTATATGATGTTACTTGCAGGAGGATTAATTCATAAAGGAAGTGAAAAACAAGTTTAAACATACATGTTAATATAACAATCACGAGTAGCACACACATTTGACATGGTGTTTTTCACGTGGAAACCCAGAGGAAAAAAAAACACCAAATTTGTTGTTTGTTTATGATGTAATTTAAGCACGTACTCAGTTACATTTGTTTGTTTGTGAGCATCCACTCATAGGATGTGCCAACACCCTATGTTTAGCAAGCACCAACTTTCCAAGAGGCACCAACCTCTTTTGAATGCAGATATCAACTTTCTATTGCCACTATTCCACTATTTAATACAATTTTCAAACTAAAAACAGATGCATATACATTACAAATAAAACATGAAAATGGTTGATTGCAGACTCAACTTCCGCTCTCTGCCCTCTGCTATTCCACTGACTCCCTTTGGTCTCATGTAGTTTTTCTATACTATCTGCTCACAACAACATCTCCTCATCACTCTTCCTTCTCTCACGCAAGCTCTCTACTGCAACTACCTTAGTTCAACTCACACTATTCTTTTCACAACAATCACTCTTCTTCCTGCTCTTCAGCACTGTCCTTGTTGTTCTTCTCATAACACTCTCACTTCTCTTGCTCCACAAGCACTCAGTATGCTCTCGGTTCTTAGAACTCTTTGTCTCTACTCTCATCTCTCACTCCTCATATCTTCAGCAATATACTCAACTCCCCCCATTGCTGAATTGTAAATGATGGTTTTGATTAACAGAAGCACAATGTGGAAGGTTGTCTATGTTTTTTGTACCCTTACTACCCAAATGAAATTTGGTATGGCTCCCCCTCCTGCTGTTGCATCTTCTGGACAAATCCTATCATGGTATTAAACCCAGAGATAAACCTTGGAGCTCTTTACTGACTGACTGCATAAATATCAATGCAGAGAATTTAATTCTAAGGCATCATGCACCCTCCTCCTAGAGTCCCATTCTTATTTATTGATCCACAGAGCTTCATAGTCCTCAGTGATGGCCACTCTACTCCACATTTAACACAACCAGATGTGTATGTGAAGCAACTGATTTCTTCTTTCATTCCCTCAAATTCATCTCTATTAAATGTTGTCCTTGTTTCCTTATCTCATAGCCTTCTATAGATCTAGCTGACTTCAAAAACCAAATCTGCAATTTTTGCATTCAATTCTTCAGCTATGACTCACACATCTATTAAAATCATTTTCCTCATCGGAACACAACATATCATAACTTACACAGGAAAATTGTGACGATATTGCACTCTCTGATATCCTTAGACCCCTTTGCCTTTAGCTCCTAGAGTAATTTCTTTCTCATGGGATTGGATCTGCAGATCGATGTCTTAGCGCTATATCATAAACCGCTTTGTATCATAACTCACACAATTGAAATGTTACAGTATTACACTTTGTGATATCCTTGGCTCCCTTAGTGCTTAGCTCCTAATGTGTTTTCCTTCTCATACGATCGAGAGCTATGACTAAGGGCATAGCCTTGGGTGCTAAGGCTTGTTTTTCCTTCTAGGGGTTTATATTTGTTTTTTAATTCTTCTCCACCCTTGTTTCCTTGGACTCATCACGACCAAGTGCTAAACCACCGTCAAAACCCTTCTTATCGGAACTTCTTTAACCATTATTTTCACAAGAGTTATGACATTGCTATCCTTCGATATTCCACCTTCTAATATTCTAACTTCACTAACCATTTCACTTTCTCGGGCCCATTGATATCTCTCCATGTGTCCATGTTGGCTTTTATGGGCCTGACCCAGGTTCAGAGGTGATTTAGCCAAGAAAATCCCGGTTATACTGGCCCTTTTGGCAACATTCCGCAGAGTGCGGACTAAGGTCTCACCCAAAGTAGTATGGGAGGGTGCTAGAACTAGGTTTCTGCACCCTAGGAATGTCTGATGAGCTTCTAGACGTCTGTAGTTTGACCCCGCGCACACGTCACTACATGCACTTGTTATTCCTTCACAACCTGTGATATTGCTTCTGCGCATCCCTACTCAGGGTGCAACTCGTATAATACCTAAGTTCCTTGCTACTTAATCTATTATTACCCGATTACTTAACTTCTGTGTGTAAGATTAATGATTATTACAACATATCAATAATCATATCAATGCACAAGATAAATAAACCAATATAAATGTAAAGAAGACAATGCATACCAGATACACAGAAATATGAATGAACTTCTCTTTATTAATCTTCAATCTAGATTACAGACTCAACACTGCCCAGCGCACTCAGCTACAGGGGTTCGCGCACTCAGCTACGAACTCTACTAGGCCTCTGTGCACTCAAATACAGAGCCTCTTCCTCCACTACGACCCAATACACTTAGACTCTTACTCTATACTCGAATCATTCCTATTCTTCTGTCTAATCTGCTATCTTTACAACTTATAGCCTCGCTCTATTTATACAATCCCATGGTCTGCGAACCATGTGTAAGCCGACATGACTTTACATTTCATTACAATACTTTAGGGCAGATATCCCTATGACTCATCCTATACTTTGCGCTCCGCACCCACAATTCGCGGAGTCTTACAAAACCTTTGACCAAAACTTGTGCTTTGAGCCCCAAATCATGTTATTGGGGTTGCCATGCCCAACAGGCCCCCAACACAATCATCGTGACTCATCCTAAGTCACTCTGCTGGTGCGGCAATTTTGGCATAGAGCCCCTCCAACTGGTCCCGTACTACTTAGAGGTCAGCGGCGCACTGTTCTGCAGTTTGTTGGACCTGCTGCATGTGGTCTTCTGATGCTTCTTTATGAGGATCAACTACCTACATTAGCACATAGTGTCCCTGCACCTGTGCAAGCTTGCCCTCAATATCTGCCTTAATGTTGAAGGCCTCATTAATCCATGGTTGGACTCACACTTTGAGAAGTTCCTGTTTTTTTCTTGTGACACCCACCTGCTCTTTTAGGGCCCTTTCTTGCTACATCTTTTCCAGTCATTGGGTGAGGATGACTGTCTGTACAGTTCCCCTTACACTATCATACTGCTGCTGCAGTTCACGCACCTCTGTTTCCAGGTGTTGTATAGTGGGGTCCTCCTGCAGGTATTTGAGGACGTCAAACGCTTGGTCCAACACGCTGGGACAGTCCTGCACTGCCCATCCAATTTCTTTCAGTCTTGTTTGAATAACGCTCATGCGCTGCTCTCTAACTTCCATAGGATTGGAAGGCTGCGCCTTCAGCCACAGCTCAACAATCTAGAGGTTTAGCTTCAGTTGCACTCACGTTGTTTCCTCACACATGATTCAGACTCCACTGGCAAGACAATGGATCCACATCTTTGTTGGTAGGTTTGTAGTGATGGAAAACTCTAGGAATCGTCGGCATGCTTCATTAACTGTCTACACAATTTGCTAGTTTTGTGACACTAGTTCATCCCGCTGCAGGCTGAGCTATTCAATGTTAATATTATGCTCACTCATAACCTAAATCACATGACCTTCCCTGGTGCAGAGCTCCACTCTTATGCCATACTACAGTTGGTACAGTGTGTCTCACGAAAGGGAAACCAAATTTAGGCCAAGTCCCATGATCCTACCCACCATGGCTCTGTCGTCCTCTTTCTCTATTGTTAGCGCTCCTTCTGGTAGAACTAGCCATATTTGCACGTAGTAGTTGTTCCACTGTTGATGTGCCTATTGTGCCATAGGTGGCTATATTTCCTTCTTGTGGGGGCCGCACCTGGAGTTCCTGCAACTATGCCTTTAAGGACCCCAACACAATCTACTACTCTGACATGGCTTCCTAGAGCGCTTCCTTGCTGACATCACGAACCATGTCGCCGATTTCATAGAGGTCACTTTCTGTTAACGCAATCGAGTCAAAGCTCAATTTGGAGGCCTTGAAATTTTTCCGTGGACCCGATCTCTCTATGATGCACGGCCTTTTCAGTTGGGTAGACATTCTATCGGGGTTCATGCCCTCTTCTGCAAGGTTTGTGTCCTCTGCCTCCTATCCTGTAGACAAGTCTCGGCCTTCCTTTTACTGCATTGTGGTGGCCCCTGTTGTCTACACTACTGTTGCCACATTAGCGGCCTTGGCTTGCTCTGCAGCTGCCTTTGCTTCCTCGCGGACAACCCTTACCTTTGCACCTGCTTGTTCATTGTGCCTTTCCTGGGCCAACTTTGTGATACACAACTTGGCTTCATCCTTTTGTTTTTGTGCTGTTGTTCTATCCAGCTTTGCCAGATCTAGGGTGCGCCACTCGGGGGGCCATGATTCTAACACCAAAAAAATGGCATCATGAATAGTGATGAATGGGAGCTTGGTCCATTGCTGCGTCAAATCCATATGCGCCTTGATGTAAACATTATGCATGTCCACCTTAAAGTCTGCAAAGCCCCGTAGACTATTGTAAACTATGGGGGACAGACGCGACCTCCTATTGATCCACATCCATATGCTCACCTCCATGAGCACCCAAAAGATATTTGTCTCGCGAATCTACGTGGCGTCCTTGGTAGCCTAGAGCAACACGTACTTTGCGGCCTCTGGTAAGTCTTGTTCAATGGTAGGGAATTGACTGTCCTTGGGCAGTTCCCCCATTACTAGTAAATTGGACAAGAGCAACCACGCATAGTGGAAGGTCTTGCCCTGCTTATGGGCTTCCTTGCACTTGGTCAGGAATTCCTCACAGAGAAACTCAACCTAATTGAATTGGACCCCCTCTGTGCATTGTTTAGCCAACACAACTACTGGCACTAGTACTTCATCGACGTGGCATTTCCTCATTGCCTTCTTGACCAAGAGTTGGTTGGCTATGTGCACCCCTTTATCCTTGATGCTGCTAATTGCGTAACCCCTCTTTTTCTTCTCAAGCTTATATTTTTTCTTCATGGCCTCTGCGAGCACCAAATCTCTGCTTTTTCTTGCTATCATTGTGGGGTCATTTCCCTTACAAGGGAGCCAGGAAATTCTATGGATGAGATCCGCTTTGATGGGAATAGGCTCCTCCAACCATAAGTACCCATCATGCACTAGGCAAAGCAGCTACCTGATGACAAAAATAGTGATAAGAACGTAGTGAAAGTGTGGAATCCATAGTAGATGAAGCAATCCAGCCTTCTCTACACCGTGAAGCCATTTTCACAGCTGTAATGTTGTGACTGGCCCCTCTGTGCTCTACTTCATGAGGCTCTCGATCTCTAAATGAGGGAATTTCGCACTGTCCGCGAGGTCCCAATCTTAAAACTTCATTATGGGCATGTAGCCCAAGTGTGAGCCCTCAAAAACAATTCCATTGGGGAGGAGTGGGGTTTGAAGTGTGCCCTTAGTGGCATCTAGGTCCTTTGGTATCTTGGTTTTCCCTTTCTGCAGAGGAACGTACTCGGGCAATTTTGCTGTACAACACACCAACTAGATGTCTTCTTCCATGTCTTATGCTTCCTCTATCTCATCGACGAGAGCCTATAGGTCCTCCTCCTCATCATCTATCTCAATGGTGACATCCTTGCCCTTTTCTTTCATTGAGAGTTTATCGAACCATAGATTTTGCAGGGACATGTAGACTGGTCCCGCTACCTGCTTATCCTTCTTGGGCCTCAGCGTCTAAGGAAATTTTGAGATTTCTGGCACATCCCCAGCATCTATTGGAACATCCTGTACTGTGGGGTTCTGTGCGGCTTCGTTGCTGGTACTTTCTACAAAACCCACACCTCTCCTGGTAGCTGTCATCCTATGTGAACTGTTTGTGGTCATTTACGAACTTCAGGGCTCAAATGTTTCTTGGCGCTCAACACTCTGTGCTCTACTTAACTACTAGCCCTTGGTGTTTTATAGTGCCTTTTGAATTCAAATTCGACCGTTCCCCCCCATTCTAAGCCATTAATGCTTTCTTCCTGGCAAATTATCCCAAATCTTGCCCTTAATTCGTGTCTTAAATGCCTGCCACCTACTCCCTTTTGCCTTAAATCGGACATCCCATCATGAAAAGTGACACCAACGATCACTTCCTAGCCTACCCATGTGGCAGCGCAACCCCCCATGCGCAGGCGCGAACCTTGGGACATGCTTATTCTGTGTGCATCTCCCTTATCATGCAGCTCCCAAACAGATTCTTTTAGAGTCCCACGATCTCTTTCAACTGCCTAGAATGCTGATATTGTGCCCCCTATGGCTAGTCAGGTGTTCTAAACACTTGTGCGGGACTTCAATTTTCCTTTCAGTATAGTCCGCGGAAACTCATCAATGTCCTTCGCAACAGCTGGTGACGCGTGTTCTACTGTATGTAGTGCACTCCCCTAGTTACTTCATTTAGTGAGGTGTGATTGTAGCCATGGAAATAGAGTCATTAATTATCGGCGACCATCTTTTATTGCAATGGGCTAATCATTTGTATCTGGCCTTTTCATCCTTGGTTTATTAACAAGACATGATTGTGTGATCTCATTTTCCAGCCTCTTGACCTCAACGTCCATCAAAATTATTTTCTTCCTCAATTGTACCTGGTCCTTTTTGAGTTTGCGAAGTCTAAGGTTCTTCATCGAATGGATTCCTGATTCCTTATATGTTTGACCTTGCATAGCCTTGTGATTTCTTTGTCCTGGTCATCGCGTACCATCACAACTACAAGACCCATTACGTGCAGATTCCTTTCTGTATTCTCTTAAGAAATTACGGTTTCTACTCTGTTCCGCACCTTTGGAATCATCTCCTCTATCAGGGTTTTGCACATGGTCCTATAGGCCCATCGAACAATTGGCACGTGCAAGTCCCAATTAGTTCGTCTCGCTTGGTGAACCTTGTTAAGTACTCTATACACCTTATCGAACACTTCATCGTGGATAATTGGTAGCACACTTTTCCTTTCCTGCTGTTGCGTTTGTTCTGATTCTCTATTCTGGGGGTGGTGTGCACTTGTGCGGGTTGTACAACATATGTCTGTACCCATCAAGAAAGGTGGGTGTGCAAGTTATTCTGCCCCTGCTGACTAGCTTTCATTCAGAGCTGGGGTTTTCCAAAACATAGGTGCATCATCCGTCTACATCCATGCCAGTCCTCAAAATTTCCTTGATGCGTACCTCACCATCGTGCGGGTGTTGTGCCCAGTGCCCACTTTAGCGCATCGAACCATTGCTTTTCTGGTACTGCGCTTTCAAATTTGCTCAAAAACTCATCCACCGCTGAAAATCCATCATATATTGGCAACTCCCTTGTCTCTGTTGACACGTAATGTAGTGATCTAACCATCATGTTGCAATTAAGCATTCTTACTTTGTGCAGCCAATTTTGTCATCGCTCTACCTCTTCGTCTGAATCTGAACTGAAGGAGCTTTCACGTTCCAACGAAATTATTCCATCTGCAATTAGATTCACCCAATCTTGTTCTCGTGCAGTTAACTTGTAAATACAATCAAGATCATCATCACTATCATCGTCACGCACCGGTTCAGTGTATCATGCTCCTTCGGCTAGATCCAGCAGTACTACTACATGTAGTGAGTCTTTCTCAAAGATCATTTTGCACTTCTTTAGATTATGACTCCATTCATATCAATGGCCTAGTCTATTCCTAGTAGCGTCGGATAGGGACTACTGTCATCGACAATATCTATCACTTCAAAATCACCCTGCGTGCTCACACCTTCAATATCTGCTGTTACCCTTTGCAATCTTCCCATGGGCAAAATATTTTGTTGGTTCGCCATTGATAACTGAATAGGGGACCATTGTAACACGAGTCTACCCATGCATTTCCACGTTTGTTTTGGTAGTACATTTGCATCTGAACCCAGATCCAGGATTACTTGATCCATTTCATACTTGAATATTTGCACAGTCAACCTCATTTCCCTTCTTGTGCGCAATGCATGCTTCCCTAGTTTTCGGAACACATGCAGTTCTCCCAATCTCGTGCACCTAGTGATAAGTTCCTGTAGTCCTTTGACTCCCTTGTTGTTGTGCAATAGTTTCATGCATGTGTCCAGAAAGGTAGTGAACATTGAAGGGTCCATTCTTTGTTCTACTTGATCCTTACTACCTGAAGTGGAGGCCTCCATGAAGCTCTTCTTAGCTTCCATGAATGTCTCCTTCACGCATTCTAAATCAAACTCGGGTTCCTTTGTAGGGGCCCTGCAAACCCACGCACTTTCTTATGGCTGCTTCCCTTTATCATCACCCATGATCATACCGCTTCTGAGCATCATGTTTACATTTGGGTCTTCTTCGGGTGGTTCAGACCTCATCATTTGTAAATTCTGAGTCGGAGGGGGTTGGAGTACCCTTTTTTCGCACATCCTCACTATTAGTGATGGGCAGTCTTCTGCCTCATGATCAAGATGAGTACAATACAAACATGATATCCTTGTTAGGTTTGTACAATCACGGGCATAATGCCTTGGCCTCAACAATTGTAACAAATTAGTTGCTTGCGACCCCTTCCTGGTCCCATCTAGCCTCGACCTCGACCGCGCCCCTGAAATCCAACACGTGCCATCCCTCTATTTAGGTCAAGGGCTCGTGTTTCAGTCTACACCCTATAGGCAGGAGTCTGATCCATCATTAGTTCATAGCTTCGGCAAGTGCGTTTATCATTGCCTACCAACCTGCAAAAATTACAAAACAATTGCTAGAACGTTTGTGTATACTTCTACAACAGACAATTATCAATAGTGTGTTTCCCTCCTATTTGACAAATTGCACTCCATATTTCAGGTGTCACACTTGTCCCTACCTATGCCTCCAGTCTCAATGGCATCGACCCTCCTCCTGCCAAGTAGTTCGTGAACACTGGACAGTGGTCCTTGTCGTGCCCTTGGCCTTTGCATTTTATGCACCATACTTCCTCGCGCGCCTCCGACCAACGTGTCCTGTCCTATTTCAAACTTTGCATTTCCAGAAACAGATTCTGCAGTTTCCCATGGATTTTTTAGACTTCCAACCAAGGGTCTTGTATAGGGGTCTCATGTAATCTCATTGCCATCTCCAACACTTCGGCCTGGGTGGATAGATTTTGTTGTGACAATGTTGTCCTTATGTGCAGTGTCAGCGATGCTACAAACCATGCGTGATGCTTTCCATCTGTCAACGTCATATTGGCTTCACGAATCATACTCTTCAGCCTTTGGTCCAGATCCTAGCGGGTTTCACTTGGTAGCATCTGATCTCCTTAAACTCGATGATTGATTGTGTTTCTAATTTTGGCCTGCTAAATTCCCTATTCAGCGTGGCCTGGATCTTTGTGATTCCTATGTTTGGGTGGTCATTAGAATGCTTGATATACCATGTTAATGCGCAATCCTGTAGCGTGCTCACCAGCTTAGCCTTCTTAATATTGTCATCCATGATGCCTTGTGCTTCCCATACTGCTCTTACCACGAACCAAAATTGGTCTGGATCTTCATTCCCCACTCCTCTGAATACCGATAGTTTGACCGCACTCGCCATACTGAACTATGGTAGTGGTGGAGATGGGCTGGGTGGAGATGGAGGTGAAGAGGGTGAGACGGGTGGTGGTGTGGGTGGAGGTGGTAAACGCGGAATTCACTACATTATCAAACTGACCACACTTCTCGGAGAAACCTTCGCAAGCTCTTCCTCGCTCTCCCACAAGGGTGAAATTAAGGGACTAGTTTCTAATTCTTTGCTACCTCCGCTTCTGTAGATCTTCCCACTCGTCTTAGTCCCAAACATTAATTTATTCGCATAATTTGATTTTCACACAATAGTATGTTAATCCAAGTGTTCAAATACTTACCTCGTGATCCCTTGATAAAACATCACTCTGTCTCACTGTAGCTGATGGTCATGTCTACCACAAACTTAGTGATAAATCCTCCTATTATTCGGTCGAGCTAATGGTCCATAGCTCATGCGATCTTATCTCTTGACGCTTCTAGTCTGCACACTAATTCTAGAGTCCACACTATTGGTTTGTCGAGCCTACACCTTCCCTGGCTGTCTACTAACTTTGCGACCTACTCTTACAGCTCAGAAGGAAAGGATGCCAAGAAAATTTTGTGGATTTCCATATACAAGTAGCGCTCCAGCTAATGTTCCTTAGATACTCATAGAGTTCTGTTTCCCTACATCGCGAACTTGTGAATCTTCTTGTCTAGCCACTCTTCAATTTCTTTCTTTGTTGGATTCCAGTAGCACGACATCAAACATCCCTTATGCAAATCCTAGTCCCAGCAACAAAACCATTTGTGGGCTTGTATGGGCCTAACCCAGGTTCAGAGGTGATTTAGCCAAGCAAATCCCAGTACTACTCGCCATTTCGGCAACATCCCGTTGAGCACGGACTGAGATCCCACCCAAAGTAGTATGGGAGGGTGCTAGAACCAGGTTTCCACACCCTGGGAATGTTTGATGAGCTTCTGGAGGTCCGCGGTTTGACCCCACGTGCACGTCACTACACGCACTTGTTATTCCTTCGCAACTTGTGATGCTGCTTTCGTGCAGCCCTACTCAGGGCGCAACCCGTATAATACCCAAGTTCCTTGCTATTTAATCTGTTATTACCCAATTACTTAACTTGTGTATGTAAGATTAATTATTATTACATCATATTCAACAATCATATTAGTGTGTGCAATAAATAAACCAATATAAATGTAAAGAACACAATGCATAATAGATAGATAGAAATAGGAATCAACTTCTCTTTATTAATCTTTGATCCAGATTACAGACTCGACACCAGCCTGCACACTCAGCTGCGAACTCTATTAGGCCTCTGTGCACTCAGCTGTAGAGCCTCTTCCTACCACTACTACCCAATACACTTAGACTCTTACTCTATGCTCGAATCATTCCTATTATTCTCTCTAATCTGCTATCTTTACAACTTAGAGCCTCGCTCTATTTATACAATCACGGACCATGGGTAGGCCAACATGAATTTATATTTCATTACAATACTTTAGGGCAGACGGCCCTATGAGTTATCCTATACTTCACTCTCTGCACCCGCAATTCATGGAGTCTTACAAAACGTTTGACCAAAACATGGTCTTTGAGCCCCAAAACATGCTATGGGGGGATTCCATGCCCAACAATCCATCTAAAGGAGAGAGACAGGAGTCCATCAAACTTTATTTCTTCAACAAATTCCTTGGTATTTCCTATTTTTCTGCAAACCTTAATTCTTCCAAAGATGAAAATCTAAAGTACTTAAGAGGTTCTGATCTCCAATGGCCCGATGATTTGAGGACCCTGATGACTTTGTCCTTACAATATCCCAAGTCTTCAACCTTTGATATGTTGCTTGTTCCGATATTTCATGTTTCAACATATCTAGGGTCTAGAGGTCCCAAAACTCCAAGGTTCCTAAGCTCTAAGGTTCCGATATCGGGTCTTGAGGCACTCTGACCTTCTCTGATGTGTTGACCTTCAATATTTCAATATTCTTAGGACTTCAAGTTCATTAACTTTGGCAAGCCATATCTTTTGATCAGAAAGTCCATTTTTAGACTTTCGCATACTATTGGAAAGCTCCTCTAAAGAACTTTCCAATGGAGAGGGTCTGATGTAGGCTTTGATTCCATCTTCTACCTCTAGTATGGCTAAAAAATCTATGCTACTCTTTTCTTCTTGACTCTTCTTCTTGCACTTGGAATGCTAAACTCCTAGCCACCATAGTCATCATTTTATGGCTTCTCCAATAATCCTTCTACTACGATGATTCTCTACATAAATCTTGCAGCTACCATGGGATTCCATCTGGACCATCATTGTACTCATCATTTGATTACTTTTCCAATAAGCATACGTCTGCTTGTGATAAGCATGCATGCCAGTCTAGTTGATATCAATTCCAACACTAACACAACCACCACTTATTGTCCAAAAAATATTGGAGAAGAAAAACAAGGACTTGTATAAAAAAAATAGAATTTTAGATGCCATCCTCTAAGGGGTTATATTTCCTTTCCTAGGAAGTAGAGCTCCTTGACATGAGGGACATGAAAGAACCCATTTCTAATGAAGAGGTAATGGTTTAGAAAGAGTCACATAAAATCCCTCTCCAAGAAAAGGTTTTCCAAACGGAAAATTACAAACTTTAATTGACAAAAGTAGCCACTCATACAAAGCCTAATTTAATGGAGGATATGGTTTTTTCACATATACCTTCTAAATGTGTGGGTAAAATCCAAGATATATGGAGGAAGATGATGGAAATTTATGGAGAAGGGTTTTTCCTATCAAGGAAGATGATGGAAACTTATGGAGAAGGGTTTTTCCTAGTTCAGGGTGGAGACACTAGGTTTTTTACTTCCTTAGTTGTTGGGTGGAGACAGGAGGATATTTGGACTACGATGATGCTGAATGCATGACAAGCTCCTTTGATAACTCTTGCTCAATCTTTGAAATATGGCTCAGGGTTGACAACTACAAGTAAGATTGGTCGCATCTCATCTAATGTTGGGTGGAGAGTTAGAGTCCCAATCTTTGTTTCCAAATTTTCACTATAACATAAGTGTTATTATGCCTTATGTGCTAGTGAATAATATATTAATGTGTATTGTGTTATTTAATTACCATTTTGAATGCATGGAATGTTTTTTTCCTATAAGAGTGGGAGTGATAGATTCCTATGTAACATCCAAGGAATGGGTGAAATTCCTATGTTGGTTCAATGCCTATATGAGCACCTTCATATAGGCATACTATGCAAGAAGAAATGAGGAGAAGAACTTGTTGTGTGAACTATACTAGTGTAAAATTTTGCTATACCATGATTTAGCTTGGAATACCAACCACTTTGTGGGAGATATCTAGCTAAGATCCTTTGTGTCTTACTTAAATAACCATCATGACTAGGAAATTGTACACAAGGTAGTAGAGCCTCCTCATCTTGAGTCAAAATTAAAAATCCCTTGGTTTTACATCCATTTACCCTTTGGCTTACCGATTCCAATATCGCTATATGCAATTGCATATAAACACTAGGTCATCATGATTTAATTTTATATCATGCTAATTTACTTTCATGAGGGTTTTTTGATCCATGTTGACTTATACCTACATCATTTAACAATTATCATTTTCATTCAAAAATATTTTCTTATCTCGTCGAGTTTCTATCTCAATACCACTTGATTGCTTTATCTTTAATTCACCTTTCATCAAGTTGGACAAAAGACTCTTTCTCATTAAATAGTATCATTATTTTAGATTTTGAAACAATTGGAAACACTACTACCATCATTGTCCATGAAAAATTTAAATGTGTGGTGTTATGTGGAAACAACCTCTTTTAACGCTATGGGAACAAAACTTCTTCACAATTTTGAACTATGTAGATCATCACGATGACCATTACCTTCATTTCCTCCTACAAGATATTCATAGATATATTTTTGTTGAAAGGCCAAGACATTATCTTAATATTATTTTAGAAAGCTTGTTTAAAAGAAGTCCTTGTTGGTAAGAAATGGAACAATGTTTTAATAATCCAAGGGTTCTCAGAACCTGTTGAATGACTGAGAAGCCTCATGAAATTCAGACTATATCTAAAGGAACTTCAAACTGTATCTAAAAGTTATGGAAGAGCCTACCTTCAATTTGTATTTGGCTTGTATCTCATTCTTGTAATATATCGAAGTCATTGTTTTTGCTTATTCTAAGGACATTCAAAAGATGCATTGTATCAGAAGGGCAAGTCTACCTAAAAATCTCAGAAATGGTATAGACACTGAAAACCTCACATGGAACCTCAATCAAGGATTCCTCAGTCACTTATATTAAAAAGGAAAGTAACTAGGAAAATTTTCAAACAATACGGTTTGTTTTAGTTGACCAAGTCCTTGTGATTGAGACATTCTTGTTTTTAAGAAAACATGGCATACATGTGCAATATTTCTTATCTAAACATGCTATAAAAAAGACCTTATCTAAACATGGCATACAAGTGCAATATTTCTTATGTAATGGAGGGGTTTCCTAATAACCCAATGATTAAAAGACAGAAACAGGTACCATAAACTAAACTTCTTACAGATTTCTTGAGAATAAAAGGTTTATCACAAATACAGTTCCTCAACGTTATGTCAGTTTAAAAAAATGCATTTGTTTTCTTGTTTCAATTTATCACCTATATTGTTGTAGAATGAAACGAAAATCCCCCAGTATTACACATGCTACTTTAAATCTTATAGAACATCCTGATGAGGACAGAGCTTACCAAAATCAACACTAGTATTTACAATCCTATATTGTACAGGAATTTGGGGAAGGAAATTCTATCAAATAAAACAAGAAATGTAAATCATAAGAACATGTATAAATAATGTGTTTAGATTGGTAAGGCTACAATTGTCAAGTCCAGATAGAAGTACTTCAATTCTAAGGATTGTCGAGTTCAGATACAAGTACTTCAATCCAAAGAATTATTGGTCCAATTTAGTGTCATTTGGAAAGGAACTCGAAAACATATTTAAGACTTTACAATTAAAGTATTTTGAGAATAGTTCCAAAAAGAGGAAACAAGAGCATGTTGAAGTAAAAAAAATTCCCTTTTGGTGCTCGCAAGCTATCATAAGAGACATGAACTCTCTGAATTTTGATCACCCATATCTACTTCGATGTACCATGCTGTGTGAGATGGCCCTTATTCTATTAGAGAAGCAGAAACAAGATATGAAACCATGCGCTTTAGATAAAGTTTCTCAGTCTACAATTTGTTATTTCCAACTAAAATGAATCAAACCGTAGGAAATATATGAGTTATAGAATTTAGGCTGCAATTATAGAAAGTAAGTTTGAGAATCTTCTAACTGAAGCATTAAGGCACCTAGGAGTGTATTGTATATATAATGCTTTAGATGGATTCAAAGTGTACAATTTTAGCATATTGAAAAGCAAAATAAATAGTTCAGAGTTATGTTTTTTTTTCTCTGTAACAACTAATTCTATTAACTGGAAATCAAAATATTTTTACATATGGCGGAGGCTACAAGGGCATGAACCTGAGAGCCATTACCATTACAAAACTGCCCCATTACTATGAGAATTGGGGGAAAATAGAGACATACA
>APFE030759718.1:321659-342685 GCA_000404065.3 Pinus taeda | reverse complement strand
CAACTCAACCTTAGTGGATTTGATATCATGCATTATAGACTTTATTTCAGATGCAAGAGCAAGAGGATCATTATTTTGCAGTTCAAGAGTGAAGAGTGTAATCATGAGTTCGACGACTTCAAGTGCAGAATGTGAGTCATAGAGTTCTTTCAGCTTCTGTAAAGCTTCAAAGGAAGTTGAATATGATGAAATATGGTGACTCACCTCTTTATTTACAGATGCTGCGATTAATGCATAAGCTCTGTTGTTCTTGTTTTCCCAAATGGCGAGCTCTTTGTCTAAGGTAGGCTTTTTTGGGTCACTGTCTCCTTCTCTGACACACACTCCTTTCCACAACTCATTGATGATGAGGGTGTGTTGTATCATCCGGGACCAATCAGGATAGTTCTCCTTGCCAGTGAGAACTATTCCTACCATAGAGATGATTGAATGCATTTTGTAAAGAAAACTTCTGCTGATAGAAAAAAAAATACTTCTGCTGATATATAGTAAAATGTACTCAAAAAGGAATTCTCAAAAGTTTTCAAATCTCTTCCTTATATACCAATATGGACGCCAATACCATGTAGTCAGCATACCAAAAATAAGGGGCTCAAAAAAATTTCATGTGTTAAAAATCTTCCAGTATATACCACAAAAAACTTCAGAGTATATGCCAACGATAATGATATTATCTCAAGAGAAAATTTTGTTGTCAGATGGGAAAGCACAGCGTTCAATCTTCAATAGTGGCTTTCTTACTCATATATATATACCATCCAAAAAGAAACTTTCGAATATCCTTCTTCAAAGCAGCTGATATTGTTTTTTAAATTTTACCACCATTCAAACTCTATTCATGTACTATGAGAATTCCACTTCAGGTAGCGTTCACCGTGTCTCAAAATTATTGTTCATCGAGCCAAAACCCATAGTTCATATCAATATGTAGCATTTAAAAACGTTCAATCCCCCAAAGTGTTCAGCACACAGCCACGAACTTCAATTTAATCTTGGAGTAACGCACCCCATTCAAACAATTTTTAATATTACTATATTATCCAGACCTCGAGCAATGAAAAAAGGAAAAGAATTAATTAGGAATGTGATATCAAACATTGGAATGGAACGACATCTCGGTTTGCCATAGAGTGCTTCCACTGCACCACGACAGCTGCACCACCCTTCCGCTGTGCCAGAGAACTATCCACAACTCCCGTCAGACGCACCAGCTCACCAGAATTCGGCAAGTCGAACTAGCTCAGAAAGAGTTCTTATAAAAATGGCTGTCACAAGTTATAAAACGAACGAACAAATATACGATTGGCTTCAACGCATACACCAAACCACACTGTTCACATGCTTTATTCATCACATTGCCTTTAAGAAAATTCAATCCAGAGTTTCATCGATGAACAACAATGTTAATATGAAGGTATTTGATATAACTTCACAGTGCATGCATTCCGCAGACAGAGACAACATTAAGCATCCTACTTCTAAGACCAGGGTCCACAAGAGTTGGACATACTTCCACGTGAAAGTTAGGTGGGAGTCTTGGTTCTACTCGATAGAACCTACAACGAGTGGGAGATGCTGGGGATCCGCAGAGTCATAGTATGCAATGATACCATGTCAGGTACAGCTACCATGTCAGAAACGTTTATAAATCAGTGAGAGATATGAACAGTCAGACAGGACAGAGTAATCAGGTGAATGAAATTCATGCAATGGAGGCACAGGTGCAATGATGCCCCCTTTTTTTTTAAAACCTTTATGAACAGTCAGGCAGTGGGGTAACGAATTTTATGAAGAACCTGCTCAGTTATATGGAGAGCAAACAGGGAGTTACAAGGGACACAAAGGCTAAAAAAGAGCTGGCTCTGATACCATGTCAGAGCAGGCAGTAACTCCACAAAGCAAACAACTGATTCATCTATTATTCCATAGGTAACCCATTGTTATATACAATAGGGAGTGATTGTTCAGTTCATCTTCTGATGTCTGTTCACCTTCCCAATTTATTTATTTACATAAAATTCCCAATCATGAAGATTAGGTGTCAACATTTCTTAATAAAAATATCTCTTATAGTTCTAGCATAAATTGGTACATCTCTAAGTGCTTGTAAGAGTGGAATTTTAACATAAAGATTCTGTAATTCCCGTAAAAGATTGAAAGTAGGCAACTCAGGTGTCTTAGTCAGAGCTAAACGCTCAGGTAATGTTGACTTTACTGTTTCAACACCTTTATTAGAGGGTTGCTCTATTGTTTCAACACCCTTATTAGGTAGATTATTTCTCTCTGTCTCTTCTTTGTCAGAGTCAGAAGAGGTAATATCATAAATAATAGGCTGAACCACTCTCCTATATCGTAAATGAATATCATTACACTGCGCAGGGAAAACAGGAGATATAGGCTGGTTCTGAATATCAATGACTTGCACAACTTTATTATTAGGGTTAGGGTTTGGTTGTACAGGAAGCTAGGGTCTTATTGTCTGATTATTTGGTGGAGCACCTGATGGTAGAGGGAGTGGTTGCTGAAACTGAGCAAATTGGTTTGGGAATGGGATTTGTTGAGCTCTCTAGTTTTGGTTCCATTGATTAAAATAAGATTGTTGTGGAGGCAAAGGGAAACACATTGTAGGGTCTATAAAGGGAGGGTTTGTTTGTTGCATGGGTGGGTAATTCATTTGATTGAAGGGTGGGTATTGCATCTGGTTAAAGGGCAGGTATCTTGCTTGATTAAAAGAAGGATAATTATTCCAACGATTAGAAGATGTAAATGGCATATTAGAGTTCATACCTTGTCCTCGTGGTTTCCATTGTCTTCTCTATGTCAGAAAATAGACTGCTTCAACTTCCTCTTCGGTTGGTTGCAACGTTGCTTTTATTCCTGGTAAGAAAGAGAATTGTTGAGTTTCATGATCCTTCTCACAAATGGTACAAATTGGTACTTTGTCCAATGGGCATTCCCTTAGTGGATGTTAATCTCTGCATTTGGGATAGAAGATAACCAAAGAAGCTTTTGCTTCTGCTTCTTTCTTCTTAACCTACAAGGTGTCAATCTGTGAAGCAAAATAGCTTAACATTTCTGTTATGAATTCCTCAAGTAAATTACCTATTTCAGCTCTTGTTGCTCCTCCACTGGCTAATTTTTGGACTCTTGAATATGTATTATCCCTGCTATTTGATCTATTCCTTACAACTCCTCTTGAACATCTTTTGTAAAGGTTAACAATTTCATCATATGATTCTTTAGATATGTCCCCTTTATCAAGAATATTTAGCATGTCTAAATAATCATCCCTTACCCCTTTCAATAATATTGTTTTAAGAATATCTTTACTTGCATCAAGATGATTGGATCTTTGCAGATTGTATTGTAGTCCTTCCATGAAGTCCTCCAAATTTTCATCCTCATTTTAGACCATCTTAAATAGTTCCTCCCTTTTTTCTCTCGTTTGGCAGTAGTCTTGCTATTTTTTCAAAAACTTATGCCTCATTTGTTCCCACGTTGTGATTACATGGCCTCCGAGACTCATAAACCATATTAGTGCATTTCCTTTTAGTGTTGTTGGAAATAACTTCAATTTCTGAGCATTAGTAACATAATCATAGCTTCTACACAATATATCAAACTCAAAAAGAAACTCATCAGGATCTTCAGAAGATAAACCATGGAAGTTAGGTAAGGCTAAAAGTGGGATATTCTTCATGGGAGCTACCCCTCTGGGAAGATCCCCAATAGGAAATCCCAAGGTGGAGAGAGAATTATCATCTCTTCGCTCTCCTCCTACCTATCCTCCACCAAAGAGTCCTTCATTATTCCCTTCCATTGGTTGCTCTCCTGTTGCACTTGCTCGATCTTCAATTTTTTCTGTTGGCCCCTCAATGTCTTGAACTGGTTCCTCATTGTCTTCTACTAGTTCCTCAATGTCCTATACTGCTTTCTCAATATCTTCTATTGTTTCTTCAACCTTTTCGGGGCCCAAAACTTTGTCCATTTCATAGTTCGTTTGAAGAGAACACTGAGTCTTTGACTTTTGAGAGCTTAGCCTCTGAGAAGTTTTAGCTTTTGATATAATCTCGTCAATAAAGGTTTTTCTTCCTCCTCTTCCTTTGCCCTTGCCACCTATAGGGTTAGTTTTCTTGCATCCTCTCATGCATTTTGCACATCTAAAAGAAAAACATTAATTCTTTTGAAATATATGATTGCCTTCCATGGCAACGACGCCAAAATGTTGGTCACTTTAACTGCTTATTAATTCAAACAACTAAGTGCTACATAAATTGTCGACTGAGGGAAGTCTGTTTATTTCAAAGGCAACTACACACTGTATGTGCTCAATCTCAAAAGAAATGAAATTTGAAGTAATAAATATAATAATCACACCTTTCCCTAAGACAATTGAAGCTCTACTTTGAGTTACAGTGAAAACGATCTATTCCAGACAATTACCAAAGAATTCTTGATTACATTAAAAAGAACAGTCTAGTAAAAGAAATCAATCTGCAAAGGAAGGGACTAGCTATGTTGTAACAGAGGACAAGACCTTATTCCCCAAGAAAGAACCTTCAGCACTTGTTTTTGATTACTATGCTCACCAACTCACTCTCTAAACTCAATTACCAATAAAGCACCTTCTGATTAACTGTGAATGAATTCAAGAAAGTGATGCAACAATCACTTAGAAAAAAGAGTTTCAGCGATAACGCATAAGCAATATTCAGTAAACAAAACTTAACAAGGTATGCATAGAAAACATGCCTAAGACACTGCAGGAATGTAATGGGTGAATCTTGGAATGAAGGTGGGCTCTGTCCTTCTCACAAGATTCCCCATAAAAAGGAACTAGAAGGGAATGTTTAGAATAGTATTTTATTCATCCGTCAATGTATCATATTACAAAAGATTCCAGTTCTTTTCCTTTAGCTAGACCTTCCTATAGTCTATCCGTAGTCCCCCTAATGTGGATGTCTCCTCTTTAAAAAGAGGAGACAACTATTACAATTGATTATGTTATAAATCATATCTTTATCCTAATATGCCAAAATACGGTAATCAGTTCCTCCATCAACAAAATGTTGTTACAATGGCTATGGTAATGCTGACTTTGGAATGTAGTCATTACGGCCAGTGTAATAGCTCCTTTGATGATCTCCTTTTGTTGCTACCAATTCTATAATGCAAATCACGGGCTATTTCAGCAATGGGATTTGCACACTGTTCTAACTATTTCAGTAACATAAACTGTAATGATAACCCTACAGTCTTCAGGCTGTTTCAACAACATAGACTGCAATGATAAACTATTTTAGAAACTATCTGATTCAACAATTAACTATGAAGGTAATGTAATTATATGTAAAATAAATTAAACGTATAGTAATGAGAATAAATATTGTATACCTTTGGAAAAATGGATTAAAGTAATAACATGGACTTTAAATATGGGTTGGAAAAGGATGACATAATAGAAAAATATATGGTCAAAAAGGGACAATGTAGGGTCCTAACAGCTAGGTAACATGCAATATCCACAACCTCTGCCCAAAATTCCTATCCTAACCTAGCATCAATGAGCATCCTTCTTTCCCTTTCCATCAACGTCTTATTCATTCTTTCTGCAACGCGATTTTGCTGAGGTGTATATGGAGTAGTCTTATGCCATGCCATGCCACACTTCTTACAAAATTTTTCGAATTCCTTACTGCAAAACTCTCCACCATTATCTGTCCTCAGCACCTTTATCTTCTTCTCTATCTGGTTTTCGACCAAAGCCTTTAATTCTTTAAACCTGTCAAAGACTTCAAATTTCTTCTGAAGGAAATATATCCATGTATTCCTTGAGAACTCATCTATAAATGATACATAGTACACAAACTTACCCAGTGATGGAACCTTCAGAGGTCCAAACACATCACTCTGCACAAGCTCTAATATCTGTTTCACCCTCTTACTTCCAGAGGGGAAACTCACCCGATTCTACTTCGCATATACACAATTTCACAGAAATCAAAATCTAGGGAGTTATTATGCATAGGTTCTACCATGCCTTTGCCATGAAGTATTCGAAGGCCCTTCTCTGCAATATGTCCAAGCATTTGATTCCACAACATCTTCCTTTCTCCAGAGACGACCAGATTTTTTGCTCCACTTTTAGGAACCACAGAACGATTGCACCCATCAATGTTAGTACTACCTTGCAGCTTGCATAGAGATCTAATCTAAACACCCCACATCCATACCAGTGCTCCCTGAACCATCTTGCAGGTATCCTTCTTCAACACTATTTTTACGCTTGCATCATCCGGCTTGCTTGTAGAAATCAGATTTTTGGCCAATGCAAGAATATGTAGAACACCCGGAAGTGTTCTAACCCTTCCACCTTGCAACTTCAACTTTAATTTTCTACGACCAATGATTCTAGCCTTCGAGTCATCCCCCAAGAAGGCATCACCACCATCATATTTCTCATACTTTCAAAACCACTCTCTATGGGGAGTGAAGTGAAAGGATGCACCTGAGTCAATCGACCTTGCCTCATCATATACATGTGTACTTGAAGAAGCCAAGTACACATCCCCACCTTCATCTGAGGTGGTTTTTGCCTTTGTATAAGGAGCATCATCAGATCCCTTTCCTTTATCAGGAGCTTTAGATTTACAGTGCCTTTTGAAGTGCCCTTCCTTTCCACATTTTCAGCATGCCACCTTTACTGGTTTTCCTGGAGATTTAGATCTCCCTGTAGATTGAGATCTCCCACTCGACGACTTATTTTTGTTTTTGTTCTAGGACTGTCCTCATACAGACAAGGCATCACCATTCTATCTCTTCATATTTTTCTGTCTCATCGCCTACTTCAACAAGGATGAGACTTTTTAATCAAAATGCAAGGCAGTTGCATTGCTACCTATTGCAATAACCTGACTATGCCGTGAATCTGGTAGAGAACACAACAAATTTATGCACTTATCTTCATGTAAAATTTTAATATCAACATATGCTAACTGACTTACCACAATATTAAATGCATTCAAATGCTCTGTCACCGAAAATGAAGCCATGCAGCAGGGAAAGCCACAACAACTCACAGTCGATGGCAGCAAATACACTTGGATTACAGGTAAGTAGCTAAGTCACTCCTCTATCTGCGTTTTTGTAATTAGGAATCATACGAAGGAAACAAGACAGTTGAAATCAAAAGAGGTAAAGGTGGCTAGTTAACTTGGCCACCTTCATTTAGTTGACTCCACTTAACCGAGATATCGCCCACACCTGCGCACAGTCAACTCAAGAAAAATATGCGAAGGACAAGTAGTGGGAGGAACAGTTACCTCTGATGCAGTAATGAAGGGATGATTACGAGGGGGGTCATGATGACCAAGCAGGTGGGGATCAATGGTCCTAATTTGGGTAGTGTACACCTTTCTAGCTCAACACTCATAACCGAAAACAACCATAAAAGGTAATCTGCACTCCTCCTTGTGCATTCTCACCACCTTTTCTTTAGTTTCTCCTCGTAACTCAACCACATAGTAGTCTTCTTATGCCCCCATAGCCTTGTATCCACCATCATCCATCAATTTCCTCCATATTTTTGCTCTCGGCATCTTCTCCAGGAGCCCTACAGGTTTTTCATAGGAGCACCCACAATAAATCTACAGCGGGGACAATGGGCTTCTACAGAAGGGGAAGCGAGTTATTTTGAAGAGAGGAAACATATTTTTTGGCACAAATTTCAGTCTGAAGAGGTAGGGTTCATCAATGCCCTTTGTTGAATATCAAATTGTGAAAGAGTTGGTCTCAAATTGAAGATAAAATGAGTCTTTAAGAAGGTATAAATACATAAAAAAAAAATCTGTTTTTTTTTTTAAACACAGTCCCCTCTGTTTCTCTATTTCACTCAAAATTATTTATCTCCACCTTGATATCTACTTTTTCAAAAGAAATACAAGCAACATGTCAGGGGTGATTATGAAAAAAGAGTCAACTAACTCTGCTAGAATCCATGCACATCTTCAAGTGGTGGAAATATTTACAAGGGAAAACAGGATGAATTTCTATGAGAAGGGCAAGGGCTGCCTTGGAGTAAACATGAGAAAATAACTGGCTAGGCTACCAAGAGCAAATTTTTCCAAGATAATGAAACCGTTGTTGAAGACAAAAATGGAATTAGGAGGGCTAGTGTATCGTATCCTTTGGATGAGGTTAGCTACCAAGTGATCAAATGAATTTCTTGTGAGTGGAGGCACAACAATGTTTATGGATATCATTTCAGAATCCTCCAAGAATTGAGATATGGCATGAATACCCCAGCACATCAAAATCTCAGTATCCCTTACTTTCCCCTTTAGTCCCTCATTGACTCCAGCACCAAGGTACAAGAAGAAAATTCACAGCAGCTAGCTCACCATGGCCTAATCAAGGTCCTAGTAAAGGAATCCCTCCATACCCTTAAAATCCCTATAGCATGGGAAGTTTTCAGAAATATGACAGCTGAGGATGACATGAAGACATTAACCTATGATGTGAGTCCTACTGTCAGTGAGAAGGGAGAACAACAAGGAGGATAAGACCAATGGTGACATAGCAAAGAAAGAGAGGAAGGAGGAAATAAAAGAAAAAGAGGAGGGGAGAGTTGAAGAGACATAATAGGAGGTAGAAAAAGAGACAAAGTGGGAGGAGAAAAAAGAAACAGAAGAGGGAGAAAGGAGGCAGAGAGGGAAGAGCAAAGAGAAGATTCCCTGAAACTTTTGAAAGAGAAGAAGTATCTGGTCTCATTGCCCTCATTACACTAGTAAAGCAGAAGAAGAAGAGGAAAAGAAAAACCTCAGTGTATTTCAGGGCAAGGAAGAGTACCAAAATTAAAACAGGAAAAGCTCATCCCTCATCAAAGACTCCCATTAACATTGAAGATTCACCATCTGCCAAGGTGAAAGAATCTCCTTCCAAGACACCCATAACCTATGAAAGGAGGACTACAAGATCTTATACATGGAAGGGAAAGGTGATTCTGTAAGACCCCAAACCAGAGATACAGGAGGCTAAAAGAGTACTACATGAGACACAAAAAATTGAGGAAAAAATAGGAGGACAACTAGAGGTGAAAGAGGAAGCACAAGAGCTAAAAGAACTAGACCCCCAGCCTAATCCTGACTCCTATTATAGACTACTTGAGGGAGGCAAGACAATCCCACAGAAATTTGCAATTCCACCTTTTTTCAAATTGGAAAAAGAGAGAGTGAGAATGCATAGGTGGATTCAGATAGCCAAGTCCAAAGGAGTTGAGGATATTGGCCACATGGAAGACAAACTCAAGGAAATGGGCAGGGAATTGAGTGCTCTCAGAGACAGAGAAGCCATTACAAGAAGCCACCTTGAGAACGAGAATGAATTACTAAGGAGGTAGCTGCGGGAGAAAGAGACTCATTTGGCATACATGGCTAGCTTATCCATAGAAGCATTACAATGCAAAACACCAGCCAAATCTTTTGGCCTCTATTTAAAGGATCAATGGCTTCAATTCCAAATAAAAACTTTGGCAGAAAGAGGCATAATGCGTTTCCAAGACTACAGGCATTTCATGGATTTCTATCACCAAAGCACCTCTGAGGATAAAGCAAATATGGCAGAGTTATATCTACACAACATTGCCCTCACGGACTTGAATATGTGGGACCCCAATGCCAAGCTAGGGGATCTATAGTTAATGGCCATGGCATCATGGATGAACCATGAAGAATTGAGGGTGGTAGAAATGAAAAGATTTTTAATAAAAGAGTAGAATGAACCATTGATGATAAGAGCTAAGCCATCAGATCTTATGGCACTCACAAACACACATAACCTACTTGCCAGTGACCCTCAAATTGCCCCTAAATATCTAGCCAATTAGGAACAAGCCATTGCACACTTTGAAGATATTCTTAGGCTACTTGGTGATGACTGTGTGCATGCATGCATGAGAAGATGGAAGACCCTACCCCACATCTTGTAGATCAGAGAATATCATTCCTAATGAGGCTAAAGGAGGCATTGAAAGAGTGCAATGTACAATTGCTCCATGCAAAGGCTGAAGGTCAACTAGATTGGCCTCAAACTGAGTCCTCCACTCATATTAGGTGTCAAAGTATGCACAACCACACACACACAACAGAAATCAAAATAAATCATAAGACAACAAGTTTAATGTGGTTCACCCAACCAATTTGGGCTATGTCCACCAAACAGAGGCATCCACAATCTTATTACTCAATAGGAGATTACAACAACATATTTGCACATCTGGAATTCTTTTTCCTCACACCTTCTCATCACACATATCCTCTACGGCCTTACATTTTTATAGCTGGGAGTAGAAAATTGAATCATAAATTCACTCACAACAAATATAGGATGCAATAACTCCTCATTAGGAATAAATGGAGTTAATTTAGCAACAAATCCTATTGTTGTCACATTCATGAGATTTTCTCCAAATTTAATTAACAGAAAATCTCAACAATCTCCACCTTGACAACAATTAGGCTGATACCCTATTCCATTATTATTTTTATATTTTCTACAAGCCAAGAGAATTCAGGCACCATCATAGCTTCTCTAAGAAAGCTAGTTTCATGAACATGTCTGCACAGTTTTCCTTTGTATGCACTTTTTCAAGAGAGACCCCCCTTTTAGTGATAACCTGTCTTACAAAATGGTACTTGATAGGTATATGCTTTGGTTTACTATGATAGGCTAGATTTTTAGCCAAGTGAATTGCACTTTGACTATCACAAAATAACTTGATGTTGTCCTGCAACCTAACAAACTCACCAAATAAGCCTTTCAACCAAGCTGCTTCTTCGCAAGCATGTGAAGTAGCTATGTATTCTACTTCTGTAGTGGATAAAGCAACAATGTTTTGGAGCTTTGACATCCAGCTTATAGCTCCACCTGCAAGAGTAAAGACATATCCTGAAGTTGACCTTCTCTTATCCAAATCACCTTCAAAATCAGAATCAACATATCCGCAAACATATTCACTACTTCTGTTATAAGTGATAGAATAATCACTTGTGCCTCTCAGATACCAAAGCACCCATTTCACTGCTAACCAATGTTATTTTCCTAGATTTTCCATATACCTACTGACAACCCCAACTGCATGTGAAATATCTAGTTGTGTACAAACCATCAAATACATCAAACAACCTACTATATTGGCATATGGAATTCGAGACATATATTCCTCTCCTTCATTTGCTTTAGGACATAAACTTGAAGAAAGCTTAAAATGGGAAGCTAAAGGAATTGAAACAGGCTTCACATTGTTCATACCAAACCTCAAGAGTATTTTCTCAATATACTTCTTTTGTGATAGCCACAACTTACCATTGCTCCTGTCTCTAAAAATCTCCATGCCCAAAATCTGTCTTGCTGCTCCTAGATCTTTCATATCAAACGTCCTAGCCATCTGAGCCTTTAACCTGTTGATCTCACTTATGCTTTTTCTTGGTAAAAGAATATCGTCAACATATAACACTAAGAAAATGAACATGCCATTATTCAATTTTTTAAAGTAAACACAATGATCATATTCACTTCTTATATAATTTTGACTCATCATGAAAGAATCAAATTTCTTGTACCATTGTCGAGGCAACTACTTCAAACCATACAATGATTTTTTGAGCCTGCAGACAAATTTCTTGTTTCAATTTTGAACAAACCCTTCCGGTTGTTCCATGTAAATCTCCTCATCTAAATCTCCATGTAAAAATGCATTTTTAACATCTAGTTGGTGTAATTCAAAATCAAGTAAAGCAACTAATGCTAACAAAATCCGAATTGAAACCCTTTGCAACCAGCCTTGCTTTGTACCTGTCCTCTGTATCATCAACACCCCTTTCCAATTTGTAAACCCAATTAGATCCCATAGTTTTCCTATATTTAGGAAGTTCTACCAGATCCCATGTTGCGTTCTTGTCTAATGCCATCATTTTGTCCTTCATAGCTTCTTTCCACTTATCACTTTTAGAACCTTCTACAACTTCTTTATAGCAAAAAGGTTCATCATCATTAGTGGTTGAAGCAACTGAGGTAACATATTCATCATACCTTTTAGGAGGACGTTTGATTCTCGTGGTACTCCTTAAATATGTTTCTGGTACTTCCACAATTTGCTAATTATTATCTTTAGGAACTTCTTCATGATTTACATCTAAAACATGTTCATGATCTGCATCTGAAACTTGTTCATGATCTGCATCTGAAACTTTTTCATCTTGACTATCATCAGTATTTGAACTAGTTTCAAACTGAATATGTTGAAACTTAGGTACATTATCCTGTTTCAATTTATCAACTACATCTGGGTTATTGAGTGAAGATTCACTGAGTTTAACATCTCTGGTAATGATGATCTTGTGAGTAGTAGGATCCCAAAACCTATATCCCTTAGTCCCATCACCATATCCAACAAAGATATATCTTTTTGATTTATGATCTAATTTAGCACGTTGATGTTTTGGAATTAGAGCATATGCATCACAACCAAAAACGTTTAGTTTAGAATAATCACAAGGATGATTTTTCCATACCTCTTGTCGAATTTTGCATCCTGTTGCAGTTGATGTTGATTGATTTATCATGTAACAAGCCATAGAAACTACTTTTGTCCAAAATTCCTTCTGCAAATTGGCGTTAATAAGCATACTTCTTGCTCTCTCTAAAAGAGTCATGTTCATGCGTTTAACAACCCCATTTTGCTGAGGAGTATATACGGTGGTTTTATGTCTTTTGATCCCAGAATCCTTGCAATAATTATCAAATTCCTTTGAAGTAAACTCACCACCATCATCAGTTCTTAAACATTTAATGGTTCTTCTAGTGATATTTTATACTAATGCTCTACATTGCTTGAAAACTGTGAATACATCAGACTTTCTTTTCAACATGTAGACCCATACTTTCCTAGAGAAATCATCTATAAAAGATACAAAATATGATGATCCTCCATATGAGGTTGTAGGAGAATGACCCCAAACATCAGACTGGATATAATCAAGGATTCCCTTACTAGTATGTTTTCCAGTTTTAAATTTTTGCTTGCCTTGTTTCCCATATATAAAATGTTTGCAGAAATGTAGCTTAAAAGACTTTAAACTAGGAAGTAACCTGCGATCAGATAAAATTTGTAATCCTCTTGTGCTCATATGGCCCAACCTTTGATGCCATAAATGAATAGAATTACTGTCATTTTCAGATACTGTAGAAGCATGATCTGAATCTGTTCTTCCTTCTAACTGAAAAAGATTTCTGACTTTCTTTGCTTTCATTACTAGTAAAATTCCTTTAAAAACGTTCATTACTCCACCTTGAGTAAAGGTTTTATATCCATTAGTGCCCAGTACTCCTAGCGAAATGAGGTTTCCTCTTAGTTCAGGTACATGTCTTAGATCAGTTAGAATTTTATTTGTCCCATCAAACATTTTAAGCTGGATGCTTCCAATTCCCACATTATTACATGAGACATCATTTTCCATGTAAACAACTTCATCATTGATTGATTTATAAGTTTTAAACCATTCTCTATGAATTCACATGTGATTTGATGCACCAGAATCTAATAGCCAATGTTGATCATGATTAGAAAAACTAGCTGATAACACTTCATTACTCATACCTGAAATGGATGCCGAACCCATACCTGTCATGTTTTCTTCTTTCTCTTTCACCGAAGAGTCTACTTTAGATGTTTGTTGTCTCTTCCAACAGTCCTTCTTCAAATGTCCCAATTTTCCACAAAACCAGCACTTTACCTTACTCTTCTTCCCTTCCGATTTTGACCGTGAGTTTTCGTGGTTACCGAAGCGTCTTTCTTTAGAATGACCTCTTACCATCATTGCTTCTTATGTAGAGGTTTCTAAATTTGACCTTTTCCTTGTTTCTTCAGATAATAAAGCTCCAACAACATCATCAAGCTCAAGGGTTTCTCATGAACTAAGACTTACAGAAGTAAAAAAATGATCCCATAACTTGGGGAAAGAGCATAATAAAGTTATAGCTTTATCTTCTGATTCAAATTTTACTTCTATACTTTCAAACTGCACCTACATAGTATTAAAGGCATTCAAATGACCAGTAATAGATGTACCTTCCTTCATGTGCAAACTATACAACTGTCACTTCAGAAGAATCCTATTGGTTAAGGATTTTGTCTTGTATAGCTTTTCAAGATTTGTCCACAAACTTGCCAAAGGATGATGGCTCTACTAGAATCATCAGTCTCCCACACAGACAGTTGTGTGTCCTATGTACATGAGAATGAATTTATAAAGCTAAGCATGGGAATGCCTACCTTAGATAGATCATGAAAATATTATGAAGATAATGTATTGTATTGTATCTTATTACAGTTCGCCTTCCAGTTCGAAAAACCTCGGATCCTCATGATAAAGAATTTCACCCGACATCAAAAGGATTTACAACCTCATGCTTTAGGGGGAAACTGTTATAGACATATTTGGGTACTACAACCCCAATCACATATGTCCATAAACCAAGGGCTTCTAAGTCCCTAAAAGTGTTGTTTCATAGCCTAAAGGAGCAAGGTGAGCTGATTACATCATCTCCCAGAAGTTCTGCCTGAAAAACTACTCACAACTGGTCAAAAATGGACCATACAGACTGCTTAGTGCTAACGGTGCGATGCATCTCACCTGCCACATGAGGAAAGTGCGATGCATACTAAAAATCCCTTCTGTGGGGTGGGATGAGTGAGAGGAGACAAATGGCAGAAGCAGTTGGCTAGGTGGAAACCTAGAGAATCTTCTAGAAACTACCCATTTGACACTTGCCTCTATGAATTCACCCAGGGATGAGTAAGAGGTCATGAATCTCAAAGTGGAACCAAGAACTATCAGAGAGAGGACACTAATCAAAATCCCATAAGCTAACTCACCCACCTGTAAACATCTATATATGGATCCCTCATCCCAGAGATCTAGAGGCTGGAATTTTGCATATTTTAAGGAAGTGTTGTTGGTTTCTTTGTGGAACATCATAGCGTTGGGTGATCTAGCTTTTCATGAGGTGAAGAAGGGCTTTCATGCTGGGAGGATGGCGTTGGGTCAGATCAATGGGTTGTAATCCTCTCTTCTATCACTTCTATCAATAAATCTATTTGAGTTTTCCTCCATATTCTTGTATGTCTTTGAATATTGAATTGATATATGCATTTGTATGGTCAATATATATCTGATCCTATATTGCTTATTATTGTAGATCTCTATGCTTTGATGATATTATGCTTCTTTGACTCCATAGGTGTTCTTTGAAGGAGGATAAGCAATGAAGGAGTGGTGAAGATCTGTCAAAGGAGAGAGGAAACAAGCAAGGAGCCAAGTGAAAGACTGAGGTTGGTACTCTCTACTTCTCTCTCATCTACTTCTTATAAAGGAAAACACAAGTGACTTTAGTTTGTTTATTTGTAAGATAGCTACCCGTCTTAGTGGGACTAGCAGCTCTGAATGGACACTAGCTTTCTCGATAACAAAATGGCGACTCCACTAGGGAGTGAACAACTTGTTTGCTTGTTTATATTCGTTTGCTTTATAAACTATAGACGGAGCCTGAAGTTAAGCCAGCTAGCCTTCGAATTGCATTTTCTATGCAAGTGCAAAGTAGATCAATGTTGCTTTAGTCCATCTCTGGGTTTTGTTTATAAACTAAATAGTTAATTTGCAAACATCCTAATTGCCCTGGTGGTGGCTCAACTAGCCTCATTAGATCAGGCCCTATGCTTAGTATTTACTGAACATGATTAGCTCAGCCTAAATCCCTAAACTAAGCTGCAAATTGTGATAAAAAATCAAGTTAAAGTCTCATTTCTGGTTCGCACTGTCTCCTTTCGATATTCTAGATGCATCGCACCTCCCGTGTGTAGTAGGTGAGATGCATCCTTGTTTCCTTGTGTTACAGGTGCTATGATTAGATAAGACTATTTCTGCCTCCAGATTTTGGTTTTTCTTCATTCTCTTCAGCGTTATTCAGGAGTTTTGCTATCTCTGATCAGTATGCCACTGTTGAAACTCCCTTCCTTTGCATTATTCAGCCTTCATTGTACAAAGAATTGTGAATGTTTTTATGTATTTTTTGCCATTTATAGTTCTCCTTTACAAAAAAGTAGCTTAATCAAACTTTTGTCTTTTGATTTGAAAGGGTCGCAAGTGTCTTTTTTAGTCAAAGAAAAGAATCCTCCTCTTTTTAATAGTCAATTACACTGTTACTCTTATATTTCATTTGAATTACTAGTATTTCAAGTGTCAAAAGTAGTTTTCAATTCAAAATCGCAAAGTGTCATCCTTGTCTTCCTTTCGTATTTTGGAAAGAAAATTGTTAGTATTGTCACTTTGGAAAGATAATTTAGATTTTTAATTAGCATTATTTTTGTCATTCACACATTAAGAAAGCGGAAAAAAATACATGCATGTGCATTTTCATTTAGACTGCTTGCTGATTTTTGATTTGGGAAAATGCATCTAGTGTGTGCTCTCTGCTCTATGTTGAAAGAATTTCGCTTGTATTTCCTTAGTAGCTAGGATTTTCATTTCAAAAAGAAGAGTAAACGACTATTTATCATCTTAGATTTCATATTTAGGAATTGTATATCTACATCACGCAGTGAACCTTGAAGGAAAACTTCTTAAGAAAGATCAACTGTAAAATAAATTCAATGAACATAAAAATGCTTTGGAACCTAACACATGTTAGCTACCTATACCAATAGGTTTCATTTTTCATGATTGGTAAGGGAAGTGCCAATATGATCTACTTTGATGATACAAAGATCTCATATTTTGGTAGAGAAAGTATACCTACATTTGGTTGATGCTGCCTTACCTCAGAATGGGTGATCCAACAACCTAAGCTGGGTCATGCCATGTTTCAATTTTTGTTATAGATTAGAGAAAGAAACCTGTCCAAACAGCTCAATCTTGGCAGGTAAAGTAGATAGGTAGAGGAAAAAGGTTCCCAACTGCTTAATCTGGGGCCTTGGAAGCAATAAGGGTAGCTTTAGATAGAGAATCAAATGAAAAGCCAAAGGAAAAGAAAAGGAACAAAGGGTTTGCAAATCTAAGTGCACCCTCCTTGGAGTAACAAAAAATGCTAGGCAATAGAGTGGGTAGGTAGTGGGGGTTGTAGAAAAGTTTGGTTCATGGCAATGCACTGGCCTAAAGCAAAGGTAAAAATCATGGTGCCAGTACAAATTGCCTATTTTCAGCAGTCTTACAGAACTTAATGAAGCATGTCTAACTTCCAGATCACCCCCTATCACATTCATGACTAACATCCCTATGCCACCCAAGTTCACAAAGAAAATCAAAGTCTTTTGTTGGTTCTAGTCTCTTTAAGAGCCACATTTCTTGTGCAAATATTCTTTTCATTTTGATCTACTTCCTAAAAAACTAAGTTTGATTTCATCATAAAAAATTAGTATTGCCTCCCCCCCCCCCCAATCCACTTCTTTCACTCATATTAACTACTAACTTATCACTATTTAACTCCCTATACCCCCTATTCCCCTATTACTATGTAAAACTTGGCCAAAAAACCCAAAAAATCTAAGTATCGCCTTCCCCGAGCATTATAGCTCTATGTATGATTCTCAAATGTCTTCAGGCGCTAAAAACATTTGAGCGTGACCCAATGAGCACCAAAAAATTAATCCTGGGATTAATTTGATATTTGCTCGGATTAATTAGCCAAAAACCCATTTTGTAAGTTAACCTTTGCAAAAATCCATTTAACCCGTAACTCTGCAAAATAACCCGAAAACCCACTTTTGTTAATGTTTCTGCCGGGCTCGTATTTCCAAAAATATCAATATTTTATGTTGCCCGCCTTCCATATCATACTTGTAACTCATCGACCCGTCGACCGTCGGATCTGGGCTTTCCCATCCGACGGCCCACATGATATCGGACGGGCCTCCATGACCGAAAGATACCTTCCGAGAAACTGTCAGAGGGTGACGTCAGGCCTCCGCCACGCGTCACCCACAGATTTTCTCGGGTCGCCTTCGGACAATACCACGACCGTATAGAAGGCAGTTCGAGAAAACCCACTTACAACCTCAACTATACCGCCTACCCACGCCAGCGCCATGCCCGCCCACGTCACTTCCACTCAGTGCCTTGTCAGCACCCCCGACTGCCAGCGCTCCTACGTGTCCTCCATCTGCGCAATCCCTGTAGACCACTCACAGGCTGCCACGTCACCCGATGACGTCATGTTGACATCACCCGACCCTGACCCCACCTGATGACGTCATGCTGACGTCATCCAAAAAGCGCGCCAATACCCAAAAAGTCCATATTTTAGCCAATTTTCGCGTTTTTTCTCACATTTGCAAACTGAACTACTACTCACCTTTGCATGTAATTTACGACCATCTGTCGCCAACCTGCAAAAATCAACCTGAAGGACGCTGCCGCCTCCCACCTGCCTGCATTTGTGACCATTGCCGGCAATTTACTAGGTATTTACCCAAAGCATCCCCTCAGAGCTTGCTTCTTTCCATAATTCTACAGCACTCAATTAAACAACAGTAATTACAACCAATTTACCAGTAAATTCCCACTAAACCAGCATCCCTTCGCAGTGGTAGGGTCAAAATTCGCCTACTGAACCCATATACAGTCACCTTTTCCTGAATTCCCACTTTGTCCACGCATTCGTGGACTGAAAACATGATAGGCATAATTCACTGGAAAAACAGAGTTGCCAGTCCCTGCAGTCCCTAAATTAACTCCCTTTGAGCATTCTACACCATTTGTCACCACAGTTGCCTCATTTACCCTTACAATTGGCTTTACTTTTGCAAAATTAGCCCTCTGTGTTCTCCTGCCCACTAAAGCCAGTTTCAGTACAAAATCACAGGTAGAACCCAGCCATGGAAACACCAGTAGCCCTGAATGTTCAGCCTCTGAACGCCCCACACAGAGATCTAGAGTGGAAGGCCCTGGGTGATAGAGATTACCAGATGTTAGACTGCATGGCCATGATAGCCAAATTCAATATTCACCTGTTGAATGAGTTAAAGGCCCAATATCTCAGTGGGGCTGATACCTTAGGAATTTGGGACTCCCACATACCCATTTACAACCTTCCTCAATTCAATGTCCTCCCAGACTTGATAAATAAATGCAGGTCGAGCTATGACCCCTGTCAGAGAGCCGTCTTCAGCCCCTCAGGCTCAGTATTGTTCCATATCACCCCTGAGGCCATCAATGAAATGCTCCACTTTCACACCACAAAACCCCTAACTCCTCTCTCCATCCATGACTTGATAATGAAAGGGGGCAAGTTGTCCAGTGATCAGATTACCAGGATTAATCAATTGTTTATTCAGCCTCAATATCAATCTATGAGCACTGACCTTCCCATAGCATATCAATATCTTAATGAGCTGGGCAAAATGCTGGTGGAGTTGATCAGTTACATCCTGGGTTATGGGTCATATGAGGATCTGGATGAAACCATTATGGCCATGTTGTCCATTTTCTCCCCAGGAATGCCTCTTGTTGTACATTATGATTTTTCCACTTTTATTGCCAATAAGATTCATGAGCAATTAATGAATCTGGAAAGGGAAAAGGTGTTTAAATACACCAGGTACATATATCATTTATTCTTGTTCTATCAGCCTGATGCCTTCCTTGTCCCTCAAAAAAAGCCTAGATGCCCAGGGAAGCCCAAGGTTGCTTGTGTTTTGGTCTTCAGTCTGCCATATTCTAGCTTATTCACCTTACACCTACTGTGAATTCATTGACCTTTTCATCCATCCAGCTATGACCTTGTTATTGGGTGTCCCTCCTCCCAGATTGACAGAGGAAATGCAAAGAATTATTCAGCTCTCAAAGGCCTACAGCATTGGTGATTGGTATTTTTATCAACACCCTACAGTAATCAGAGTATATGACTGTGAATTGAATCCCTATAGGCTGCCAAGATATGTCCCTATGAGACTCTTTGCCCTAGAGTACTTCAGGCAGTTTGGAAATGTAGACTGTGTCCACTTCCAAAGTAAAAACAAGAAGGTGCAACTAAAGGTGAGAAATCAGCTGGGCCCTTTTCTGTACAATAAAAGGGAGGAAGGATGGAAGGAAGCTGACCTGATCCTAGAGACCCTCAGACTGCAAACTAGCTTCAAATGGGTGCCTTATGACCCCAACCACTTCATTTCCCTTAGGAGGATCAAATACAAATTGGGTGGCTACGCTCACGTTAAATTGCCTCATATTGAGCAGTATGCCAATACTTTAAGCTGGAAATAGGGCGCCCTAGAAGAGCCAATTGGTAGGGAACTAATGCTACAAAGAGAGGCAAGGAATCTTGAAAAAGAGGCTGACTTAGAAACTTGTGGACAGGTTTCTTCCTCCTGTCAAAAGAAAATTGGAGTAGCTGCCTCATCTTCCACAGCCCAGCAGCAAGCAGCCAGAGTTGCCCAACAGGGATCAAGCAAAGATAAAGGCAAGCAGGTGGAGCAGGAATAGCCACCTCCTAGGACAGAGGAGCAAACAGAACAGCAAGTAGAAAAGGAGGTTGAACAGCAAGAAGAACATCAAGAAGAGGGACAGCCCATGCAACAAGAGCAAATGGTTGAAGCCCCAACACCAACTAAGCAACATGCTCAAGAGAAAATGCCTTCTGGGCAAGCAAAGGCAGTGGAGGCCTCAGTGCTTCAAACTCCACAAAAGGAGGAAAAGGGAAAGAAGAGGGACAGAGAACAGGAGACTCCCCTCACCACTTCCAAAAATCAAGGGGAGAAAAGGCAGAGATTAAATCCCCTCTCTGAGGAAGAAATGCCTATGGGGAAATCATTGGGAATGGGCCCACCAAGTATGGAGGCATTTGCCAGTTCCTTTCAGCAGGAACAAGAGAGAACTATTGGAGGAGAGGTCAGCTCCTCAAGTCATCAAAGGAGAGTAGAGGCAGGCATCAAGCAACAGTTTATTGAGATCAAGAGGAGAAATGAGCCACTCAGGCTCCAA